>APFE030597382.1:92858-208166 GCA_000404065.3 Pinus taeda
TCACTTAAATAAAACCTATTCTTGAAAATGGGCGAATGGAAGCTTGTAACTCCTAATTTCAAGGGCTAAATTTACTTTTTTTACCCTCTCCCTTAAAATAAGGTGGGCTATTTGAGGTGATTTGTAAAAATGTACAATGATACAAAATATTCGCCCACTAAAAATTAAAAACCCCTTAATTTCGCCAAAGGGCGAACATTCGCCCCTAAAATTTTCTATGCCAAAAATCGCAGGTACTGACCTGTTTTTCAGGTGGGATCACACTTTTTGGGCTGATAAGTGCGCTTTTGGCCTCCAAATCACACTTTTTGGGCTAAAAAGTGTGATTTCTTCTCTATGGATCCTGGTTGGCAAATCTTGGAAAAAACTGTTGCCTTTGTCGTGGTTGGTTCCTATGACCTGTAGAAAAGACCAGAAAGCTTTTGGAAGTCAAAAATTTAACAGATCTAGGTTTAAAAAGCTAGGAAGCATTAAGAGACTTGAAAAAGAAAAAACCTAAGCTTAAAACCGAAGGTCACCCAGGTTTCGGGATTTGAAGTATAAAACTAGTGGAGTTGCCAATTTGTTATTGGCAACAATCAGAAAATCCCTAGTGGAGTCGCCAATTTTATTGTAGTGTTTTCTTCTCAAAGGTGTACGAAAATAACCCACTTAAGATTGTGGATGACAAACAATCTCAATAATATAAATGGCTGCTAAACATTGTAGATCTACATCGACTGATAGAAACAAAACCTGCCAAAATTTTGATATATGCCATAATCATATTTAAACAACAAAAATAAAGCATAATAACTCTAATCATCCCATGGAAACTATATATACAAAGAATAGTTTTATTATAATACCTATGGAGGGAACTAATAGATGTTACCAGTCCCCCTCTATCGGATGGGTTCTTGGCTATCCTCAAACATCTTTAGCTTGTGCAGAGTCTCTCTCCTCTATAATGTGTAAACCCGGAAAAAATATGTGTGATGCAGGAAAGTGTTCCCTCTACAGACAGAGGCAACCCCTCTAGCCCTAGAGTGGGTCTAGTCACAGCAAAGATAGATCAACAATTGATTTCCGTAAACAATCATCATTGGAGGCCTACCTCAAACCGTCGGTTGATGAAGTTCAGTTGCACTGCTCCAGCTTCATTTCCTTCCCTTCATTGAGCAATCAACCTGAAACATCACAAATAAACAACAGAGCACGTAACCGAGAAAAAATAATGATCTATTTACTCATAAAGTCAGGAAGTCATGAGCTATCAAGTAAATTACATACAAGACATACGAAATCATCATCGATTGTATTAATAATGAAATAAGAGCAATCTTACAACTGAGTGTTGACGTCACAAGCCTTCTTAGAGGGTCCAATCAGTGTGTTTCTTCAAGCATTCACTCTCAAAGACGGGTCTCCCAAATAGAAATATCTCTCTCTCTCTCTCTCTCTCTCTCATTCACAAGCTTTACACAAGATTAAGGGCACTCCACACCTTCTTGCAAACTACAAAGCAATCCCACACTTGTCACACTCACACCAACTATCTATCAAACTCAAAAGCAACAGCAGCACTAAACAACCAAAGGAACTACCAACTAAGGAACTAGCAGATCATAGGAATGGTGAGTGATTTTATAAGAGGAGGAGCCTCCATGAAATGAGGGAGAGGGAGCTTATCCTCAAGGGAGGTTGTACAAGAGGTGGAACCACCATCCCAGAGGTGGAAAGGTGACCCAAACTAACCCAACAACCAGCTCTAGAAACATCTAGAAGGCCGACTGTTTGAACTAATTCGCCAAATACTGATCATTGCGAGTAATGAAATAGGGACTAGCGACGATGTCGCAACAATACAGTGTATGACAGGGAATCATCGCGGATTTTGAGGGTTTACTAGCGATGATGCAGAAACTTAGTAAAAAAGGGTCAATCTTTAGGATTAGAGAGCATTTTCTTAATCTTCTTACACTGGTGGGAAGATATGAACATGTTTATTTGACACATGACACAGTAGAAGGACTGAGATGAGGACAGTGACAAATTACTATGTAACATATGCCCCCTAAAGCATGAAGCCTGAGAGAGTGGGAGGGGTGAAATACTTTACGAAACTGTCTAAATTGGAACACCACCTAGAAGAACCTGTAGGCGCAAGTACAACTGATATCTCTAATAGTGAAATACATATAGTCTAGGCATGGGCGCAGCCATCCAAAAGACGTACAAACTTGGTCTGTGGTATGGATGCAGCCATCCAGCCAGTAAGACCATGATAATGTTAAAGGTATGGTTGCAGCCATCCATGAAGACTCAGGTATGGTTGCAACCATCCATCAAAGAGTCATATATGTAATCATGAACTAATCCACACAACCCGAACATATGTAATCTTAGTTCGGGGTCCTGAAACCCAACCGATCATAGTACAAATTCTATCATGTGAATAGATGTGCTGAAGTTGAGCATGATAGAAAGTCGCTTGATTACCGGTCGATGATGAAAACCGTTAACAAGCACAAGAGAAACCACCAATAATGCCAATGGTTCTCAAGGTACTGTCTAGTACAATCCACGAAGTGTGAAGAATGAGTTGGAGTTGAACACTCGTGGAATCACCCAATCGACGACCAATGATGAAAGGCGATCATCAGGTGTGAAGAACTTTCCATTGAGGCATGCAAGCTCCAAGGTACGAAGGGGATCTCTAGATCAATCTCCTGGATAATGAACTGGTGTCGACAAGAGACGATCCATCGCAGGAGGGCCATAATGTTTCCCCCATCAAGGATGCGAGATAAGGAACAAGTGGTAGATGGTGAAATAGAGTATCAGAGGAGGAGGTAAGGATGTGAACTGCAAAAATATTATACTCTTGAACATGTCGGTGACATGACTCCGAAAAGGCAGCATTTTGGAAGCAACATGGATTAGATGGAATGAGGCAAAATGACAACCCAAAACCTGCGAAAGGCCAAATGATGATGTATGGATGTCCCAACCCGACAAGAGCCAAAAGTGTTGATGTTCAAGAGTGACTAGCTACCGAAAGTAACCAATGACAATTTCCAAATTTTCGCCCACCATTGCTGGCGAGTACCCCAATTATTTTTGAAAACAAGCTTGAAGGGGATAGCATATGCTTGTAATATAAGTTCAACCTTCAGTCGAATCCAACCTAGTAATAGTTTAACGAGCCCCAGGGAGGAGAAGCTCGAGTCTCATTATGGTGACAAGTCTGATGTCATCAGGGTTTAATGAGTCTGACATAGGTAAAATTCAGAGTCTTTTTCATGTTTAGGGAGTTTGAAAAAGACATGGAAAAGAAAACTCCAAGGGGGGTCCTCTTTCATAGATTTGTGTCTCTCGAGCCCGAAAAAGTATAAAACAATACTCGAAAGAACCACTTGGCCATTACGATCAAGGAGTATTTTTCGTGATTGGTGACCCTGATTTAAAAAAGTAAAAAAGCGATTGAAGACACGTTGTTTCGTAACCAGTATCGAACCCAAAACGACAAAGGTCTGGCGATCTTTTCACATTTACATGGTTGGAAAAGAGCTCAAAGTAGACCGCCTCTTATTTCGTTTAACGAGTCAAAGAGGGATACCTTTGTAATCTTTTCATCTTTTAAGTCTAAAAAGAGCTTAAAGAGGACTTGTTCTAGAGGAACAGGTGGTATAAAGGGTAGCAACTAGTTCTAGCAATTGTGGAACTGCTCAAAACATGTAATGGTCAATAGGTTGGCTAATAAAACTACTCATTGTTGCGGTTCTTCATGAAAGGAAAAAAAAACCAAGTGAAAGCATATGATCGGCCAAAGAGATGGTGGCCATGGAATGAAACAACCAAGGCTCATCTAGCAGAATTTAGTGGATAAACGACAATCATGAGATGTAAATCAGGTATGGGTTCATTTTTACACAAGCTTGAACCATGGAGAACTCTGCGTGGATTTGGTTTCATGTTTATACAAGCTTGAAATGAAAAAATATGCTTGTTATGAGTTTGCATGCCCCCAGCATAACAACGCAAATCGAGGTACATGCCCCTCAAGCTTCATTGCAATCAACGAGGTGGATGGAATGAAGGTTCACTTTCGAGGATCTTGGAAAGACTCGACTTCGATTTTACGAGATCTTAATCAAAGAATCAATTTACAAAGGGGAGTTGTTTCATTTTTTAATCAGGTTGACACAGTAAAAGAACTATCCTCATAACCCTTGTTTCATTTTTTAACGAGGTTGACACAAGATCAAGAACTTTCCTCAATATTCCTTGTTTCATTTTTTAACGAGGTTGACATAGGAAAAAACTATCCTCGGGACTCCTTGTTTCATTTTTGAACGAGCTTGACACAAGACAAGGAACTATGCTCCACACCCTGGTTTTCATTTTTTGATGAGGTTGACACAGGAACGAACTGTCCTCAGGCCCTTGCTTCATTTTTTAACGAGGCTGACACAAGATCAAAACTTTCCTTAGGCCCTTGCTTCATTTTTTAATGAGGTTGACACAAGATCAAAGCTATCCTCAGGCCCTTGCTTCATTTTTTAACGAGGTTGACAAAAGATCAAAACTATCCTTGGGGCTCTTGTTCATGGGCCATGCGAGAACATGGCTCCCAAGAGGTCTTCGCAGGATGGAAGAAATGCACTCTGGGAGGAATACATGTCATGATGCACCAATGACAGATTGGGTTCCAATGCCCCCAGTACATGATGTACGAGACCATCTGCATGATCATGAGTAGAGGCAGAGACGGAATGGGTAGCCACATAATTGACCTGTGGCAAAGAAGGTACTTCTTGCGAGAAAGAACCGAGAAGGGATGAAAATTGCACATGAGGCACTAGGGACTAAAGAATGATAATTGATCTATGGTCACCACTCTTCCATTGTGTGGAAAACAAACCACATAGAAAAGTGAAGAGATGAGGGCCCCCATGGCATAAACATAGTCACAACCAAGGAAAAGACTGAAATCTAAAGCACCTTGGATGACCATGACATCTATATAGATGGTTTTGCCCCCCAAAGTAACAGGAAGCTTCGGGAGGATCCCTAAAGGTTGACTAGTTCCTCCGTCAAATGCCAACATATTCTGCATGACCGGCACAATATGTGGGGAGCCCAAAGCTTGCCAATTAGTGAAAGGCGCGAGACTAACCGACATACCCTCATCCAAGACAGTGCTAGGTATTGCCTTATCATAGGCATGTACTGTAATCTGGCAAGGCACATAGGATGGAAGGAAAAATGTAGTAAAATGACTCCAGTCAAAGGAAACGACCGAACTACATGGTGGGGGTATCATATGATTGCCCCCATGCTCTACAGGAACTGAAGAAGGACTCTCGTGATCAGCAGAGATAGGAGGGTCGTTCTCGGACTCAGGAGAATCTAAAGAGACGAGAAGAACATGAGCATGATGCTCTTCTGAAACAGAGTGATCAAGATGTGGTGAACCCATGTTGACACTCTCTCCGACCAATGGTTGGTCTAGAACAAGCTTAGCACAGCTAGGTTCGGAAAGAGGAGGATGGATAAGAGAAGAATTTAAGTCAATCTCTTGGTCGATGGGGAGAGGGTCTGAAGAGAGCCTCCGATAACCAATAGGAAGTTGGAGTGAAGAAGCTGTAATACTTTCCAAAATAGTGGAAACTTTATCCATGAGCGGACAAAGGTGAAGGGGATGGTTTCCTTCACATAGCCTATGGGGGAATCGAATCTTCCCTTTCTTCTTACCGTTGCCAGTTGATAGGGTAGAATCACCATGAGCTTCAGAGGACAATGAGGGATGAGCTGGATTGTGGGACCATACTTCTAAGATCCTAGGAATGCCAGGACAATCACGAAGAAGATGGTCACCCTTGCACAATTTACAAGGAAACTTAACCTTCCGCAGAGGAGCAAAAGGTGTTCCGACCTGAGATGTACTCAAAGCAGTAGCTGCACAGGTGGCCTCGCGTTTATTGAACTTCTTCTTCTTCTTCATTTTCTTCTTCTTCTTCTTAATCTCCTAGTTACTAGATGTGAAACTTTCACCAGGCGAAGGAGGAGAGGAGGAGGAAGAAACAGGGGAAGAAGGCATAGGCTCAACCTTGGAATCATCGTGTTGTGGTTCAGACGAAGAATATGGTGGAGCAGGAGTCATGACGCTTGAGACCACCGAGGTTGAAAACAACCACACAGGCAAACCAATGGCTAACCCAGGCAAAGACAATGTTGCCATGTACGAAGCACCGACATTTCCAAAAGAAGGAAATGGAACAGGGTTCCCATCTAGGGGAAGACCTTGGCCGATAGACTCGGGGAAAGTTGCCATCAAGAACGAGCCTGAAAGAATACTTGAACTGTAACAAAGAACTTGAACTGTTACCATGAATATTTCATGGGTAGTAAATTTATGACGTAGGAACAAAACTTGACCTTTTCATGTTTCAAGAGTTGAGAAAAGGACAAAAAGGTGACTCTATCTCTTTTGAGGTTTAATGAGCCTGGAACGACAAGTGCTTAGATGGATCTTTTCTTTTAAGGAGTTCGAAAAGGAACAAAAGTGACTACTATGGAGAAACTAGGCAAAAGTTTTACCAAAGAACCCGTAAAACTGCATATACACCTTGGTGATCATATGAAAACCAAGGACTTTCCATACAACTACCAATCTTCCTGAATGCTATGTTCAGTACATTACAGTTTGCAAGGTGGTAGACACGGATTCCTAGGGATATAGGATGATAACCTAGTAGGGTCTCCCAACATATACTCGATGGTACTGGGAGCACAATTCCGTACTAGACCGCTATTGAGTCACAGAAGGAGGAATCACCCAACCTTGAGTGAAAACAATAGTGACTAGGTTTAACGACGTCGGAGCACATCTCTAGCCTAGACCTCTAAATAATGTGCGTTATGTTCCAATGCGTTGTTAAGTTAATTCAGTTCATATTAGAGTTGATCTTGGATTATGTTTCAATTTCCAAGCCCTACCGTATGTATATCAAAGAACCTAGGATGCAACTAGAATGAGTAAAGCATCTTCCATTTCAATGAACACCTACCTACAGAAGGGTAGAGAGATCATTCCCAAACCAAGAAAACCAAGACAAGCGAATGCAAACACTAAGAAACACAATGCATCAATACAATAATCTCACGATGCATCGATACTACTAATGAAAGATTTAAAATTTGCTTTCCAATTTCTCAAACATGAAAATTCGTAATGCAAATGTACTTTCACTTTCGTATGCTAAATAAATGCAAACTTTTGATTTTTTATTTTTTTTTTTGAATTTAAAGAGACAAACAAGCAAGTTTGAACTGATCGATCCAAAGAATTGTGATCTATGCTTGGTAGTGAAGAAATCAAATCAACATAAAAAATTGGTTCAATAATCGACACTAAAAATCAACCAGCAAGAAAACAAGCAACGAAAAAGCCTCAAGCAAATCACAAGACGGTTGTGGATGAATCTTGAACAGACAAGTAACCCAAGCAAACAGTTTCTCGATGAAACTCCTAAAGGGCTAAGTCACATGGTCTAAAAACACAAGACTCACTCAATGAAATCAAAGAGATAGTACCGTAACCAAAAGCAATTAAAACAAGCTAATGAGAGACAAGAAACATAAGGGGATAAACAAGATTGATGAATTTAGGAGGTAAAGTTGTAAAAACAACTTTACAGGAATTTGTTGCAAGTGTTACATTGACAACTAGAGATGAGTCGCTAGTGATACACTAACAACTAAAGACCGTCGCAAGTGTTACATTGACAACTAGAGACTGTCGCAAGTGTTACACTGACAACTAGAGACGAGTGTCTAGTGTTATACTAACAACTACAGACCATCACTAAAGTACACCTATTTTCAGTGACGATCTGAATTCAAGAGTCGTCGCGGGAATTAAACTAGTAACTTGAGATCATCGCGTGTCTAAAGCTATAACATCGGCGACGTCATAGCGACTGTTAGGATATCTTCAGCGACGATATTAAAACAATGACAGATGAACAAGAAACTCCCAAACAAAAACCAGCCAATCCTACAAATAATAAAGGGATTTCCCAGATCAACCCAGGTAACCCAAAAGACTGATAGTTTATCCCCAAAATTAAAGAGACACTAAATCAAAATCAAAACAAGAGCAAACAAGAGAAGAAAATAGGATGGAATCCCCAGTAGAGTCGCCAACTTGTGATGCAGATAGAGGCAACCCCTCTAGCCCTAGAGTGGGTCTAGTCATAGCAAAGATAAATCAACAATTGATTTCCTTAAACAATCATCATTGGAGGCCTACCTCAAACTGGTGGTTGATGAAGTTCCATTGCGCTACTCCAACTTCGTTTCCTTCTCCTCAATGAACAATCAACCTGAAACACCATAAAGAAAAAACAAAGCACATAACCGAGAAACAACAATGATCTATTTACTCATAAAGTCAAGAAGTCATGAGCTACCAAGTAAATTACATACAAGACATAGGAAATCATCATTGATTGTATTAATAATGAAATAAGAGCAAGATTACAACCGAGTCTTGACGTCGCAAGCCTTCTCAGAGGGTCCAACCAGTGTGTTTCTTTAAGCATTCACTCTCAAAGATGGGTCTCCCAAATAGCAATATATCTTGCTCTCTCTCATTAACAAGCTTTAGACAAGATTAAGGGCACTCCACACCTTCTTGCAAACTACAAAGCAATCCCACACTTGTCACACTCACACCAGCTATCTATCAAACTCAAAAGCAGTAGCAGCACTGTATAACCAAAGGAACTACCAACTAAGGAACTAGCAAATCATAACAATGGTGAGTGATTTAATAGGAGGAGGAGCCTCCATGAAATGAGGGAGAGGGAGCTTATCCTCAAGGGAGGTTGCACAAGAGGTGGAACCACCATCCTAGAGGTGGAAAGGCGACCCAAACTAACCCAACAACCAACTCTAGAAACATCCAAAAGGCCGAATGTTTGAACTAATTTGCCAAATTTGGATCGTCGCAGATCATGAACTACAGACTAGTGACGACATCGCAACGATATATTGCATGATAGGGAATCATCGCAGATTTTGAGGGTTTACTAGCAGCGATGCAGAAACTTAGTAAAAAAGGGTCAATCTTTAGGATTAGAGAGTATTTGCTTAATATTCTTACACTGGTGGGAAGATATGAACATGTTTATTTGACACATGACACAGTAGAGGGACTGAGATGAGGACAGTGACAAATTACTGTGTAACAATATGTTGTGTGACAATGAAAATAATCAGAGTTACAACAATGAGTGCAATAACGAAAATAATCAAAAGTGAATAATGAATGGAAAACCCTTCTATTTATAACAAAATATTGAGTTATCCCCGAATAATGAAAAATACTAAAATATTACTAACCCCATTCTTGGAATAACCACTTGGAATATTTTATTATATTTGGTTAGGGGGGAAAAAGTATTTAAACTTTTATTTAGAAATAATAAATAAATAAATAATTTATTTATCATCTCAAGAAATTGGTTAAGGAATAATAGATAAATAATGATTTATTTAATTATTCCTAAGGGATTTAGTCAAATTTGACAAAGAATAATAATTAATTAGTTATTAATTAATTATTCTTAGAGAAAAATAAGATAATTAATAATTTATCTATTTATTTTTCATGATTGGGTCAAATATGACAAGGAATAATAATTGAATAAAGGAATTAATTAATTATTCCTAGAAGAAAATCAAATAAATAGTGATTTATTTAATTATTCTTGATGGGTTTAACTATAAATTACTTAACAAAGGTGGTTTATTAAGTAATTTCTCATAGTGAAAGCAATTTTACTATGGTAAAATTGGATTTACATGGTGTACTTCGATCCATCTAGTAAATTAGGCTAGATGATCAATTTTTTGGTGATAACACATAACATCATATAGAAATATGATACATAAGCACATAACCATGTAACCATCCATCTAGCTAGAGTCCAGTAATTAATGCATGACCATATCAACTACACACATACCATGACTACATGCATGCTAATAAAAACCATAACACCACTGTATACTTGACCACATGTAAACATTAACATGCATAAAAAATTGGTAATCGACCAGACACACATGAATGCATATCATTAGGCATGAACAATGATACTTGTAACCAAACCTACAAGAATGATACATGTAACGAAGCATGCAAGAATGTAACCAAACATACCAAAATGTAACCAAGCATACAAACTAACACATGTAAGAAACATATAAAAACATCTAACAAGTCGTACACTCATGACAACATGCTCCACACAACGACATCCTTATTCCCATGGAGAAATCACAACGACCATGACCAACACCATGCATATGCAACAATCACATAGACCACAAGGATGATTGACACATGTACAACCAACATGAATGCATGACAAAACGTTCACCCAAGGAGAGCACAACCACACTCTGATACCAATCTGTAACCACCCTCCTCCCACATCTACCAAAGTAACCAGCCAACTGAGGTAAACATGAGGCAAGAGAGGCCACTATGAAGGGATTCAACCTCCTTGGTGACCTTAAGGAAATGGAATCGATGGAACACATCAACCATACCTTCCACATCAACAACAAAACCCCCAAGAGACATCTCAATCACTCAAACATCTTGCCCCTAGGTCCCACTTATTGTTTAGACCTCTGGACGCTCTCATGCTTTGAGCATGCCAACATCTAGGGACCTTTGGATGCTCTCATGTGCTTGCAAGCCGACATCCAATTATTTTTCCCAGCAGAGCTGTGCCAACATCCATGTAACTCAAGGCACTTTTCTAGCCTAGAATTCCGTCCACTACCCAGAACTTTTTATAACTTTCAGAATTCTTCAAAGACATTATGAGAAGAAAAATAAACAAAAAATCAACCTTGGGACTAGGCCTGGCCATCCCTAGCTGGGAATGAAATTCTGTGAAAAACTTCACATCAATGCAACCTACAGGTCTAGGATACAAAATAGAGCATGAATGACTAAAAAATCTTGTGAAACATCACAAGAAGGATCACCACCTTCTCCCTTGAACTGCCATTACATCAATTAGGTCTTGCATCCATCATTTTAACAATTACATGTAAATGCATGAAATGACCATGACATGAGCCAATCAATTAACTATGGTTATAACTAGAATAAAACCATGTAAATAATAGAGACATAATAACCATTAAATCCACATATAAATAAGTGCAAAATAAAGAGAGCTTAACTTTCGTTAATCATAGGAAAATATGACCAGGTTTGAGACTTCCACGTACCACCCAACCATAGACATGGTTGAACCAAATATTTCTTTTAGTTAGCCACCCTTGTGCCATATTTCAAGCATGAATGTGGGATTTATGGATAAACGAATCCAAAAACAACTAAGGGAATCTAGACATTAAAATAACTCCACCCTCACCAAACCGTGATCACACCAAAACCAGTGCTCTGATCACAAATGAACCGAACTTGGAATGCCATCCAGAATCCATCATTATCCTTGAGGAATTTTCCATCTCCTTGTCTCTCAGGATTTACCACAATCCAATCCCAGATCACTAGGCCCTAAACCAAGACCAGTCTCTCAGGATTTACCACAATACAAACCAAGATCACTAAGACCTAAATCGATATTTCTCCATTGGGCTTTATCTTGTATACTGCCAAAACCGGTCAAGGGATTCCTAGTCGTTTTTTGAATGAACATTGAGATCACCTCCACCCAAAATTCTAAAATCCATCCAGCAAACCAAAACTCAAAATCGAGATAAAAATCCTAACATACCATGGAATCCAAAAAAGGGAAAGGCTAAGTTGAAAACCATTGTCATAATCCATAACAACCATGCCACCGACATCAAGAGAACCATAAAACAACATGCAAAACCATTCATGTCAAAACCAGATAGGAAATAAAACATGCAATATGTTACCTGAAAGTACTCATGCTGAAGTTGCTTGACCCTTCTCTTCCTTCCTTGATCCTTTTTTTTCTTCATTTCCCTTTGCTTGGTTTTCCTTCCTTGATCCAAATCTAGAGTGGTCGAAGAAACTCTAAGTGACCAAGAGTGAGAGAGAGAGAGAGAATAATGAGAGGGCTCCAAAACTTGAACTGACAAAAGGTTACCAACTAATCCTTAGAAGCCATTTTATTAATGAGGCCTCTAATTTCTTCATTTTCCATTATTTTTCTTCAATTTCCTCCTCACATGCAACCTGTGACCTTTCACCTTAATTTTCTCCTAATTTCCTTTATTTTCATAAATAAATGTGCCAAAAAGACATTTGTTCCATTTAACGCCTTTTCCTTACCCTTTCCTAATTTCATTAGCCATAAACACATCTAGTGATTCCCAATAGGATATCTTTTCCCAACATTCAACTTGGAATAAGTATCCCTTAACTGTGGTTTTACTTTTCCTTTATTAACTTTTATTACATGAAATTTTCACTAGGGTTATTACACTGTCAGATCATCTGATTAATGAATGACCCATAATGAATATGTAATTACAATATTTTACAATGAAAATTTTCCTTTATTTTTAGCTTTGGGGCCTCGCCCCCCAAACCCCTCCCAAGGGGGGCTCATAAACATCATTTTCATCCTCCCTGGACCCCCATAATGGCGATTAAATGGGTGGCATTACTACCCCATTAAATACAAGGATCCAACGTGGCTGAAAAAAAAACTTCTAAACAATGAGGAAGATAATTAAGATGCACACCCAAAAAGAGTACCTCCCAAGTTACAAATCTCAACAAACAAGAGCTAGGAGGACTACCCAACTTTTATTGTAGATGTCCTTCTCCACAAGGCAAGTCTAGGGCTACTCAAACTACTTCTGGTTGATCATACCCTTGAGGTCTTCTTCTACCACATCTAACAATCCCTTAGTCCTTTAAGAGACTTCTTTCTTAGGGATTGAAGTAAGCCTCTACAATCTTCCAAAGGCATTCTTTGGTCTCTTTCAACTTTGCCTTCTATAGGCCCACACTTGAACCACTCTCATTATTCCCTCCAATAGTCCAGGAGTGTCCAATACATGTTGTAGCATATGCTTACTAGTTAGTGGATCCAACTATTAGCTTAGTGGGCCCTGACCCAGGTTCAACGTTAATTAACCAAACAAATCCTTAAATTATTGTCCCTTTTGGCATCAACCTGCAGAGCATGGACTATAGTCTCATCGGAAGCAATATGGGGGGATGCAGGAACCAAGTTTACGCACCCAGAGATGGTCGTGATGTCGTTTTGTGCCCTAACTTTGCCTTTGCGCAAATCAATAAGACTTTTAGGGCTTATCAATATACATCCCTTAATTGGCCTCTAGACATTCGTGAAGGTGTATGATTGTTGTTCTTGGACCCTGAACATGTGGTTTATATACTTGTGTGCTTCTTTAATTACCCTTACCTCTGTATTTACCCAAACCAACTTAGTGTCTGATAACTTCAACATGAGTTAAGATATTCTTCGCGTAAACAAATATTATTATTTGCGGACATATTGTCATGCGGAAAGAGTTAATCTTGTGGACAAAACCAACCTCCCTAGAAGCCTAATACTTTCTAGTGACAAACAAGACAATTAAGAGCAATCCTTCTCTAAACATGCATTTATCACACGAGAAACCAAGTGTTTTAGATCCTACCTGTAGTCCAATGTTGTTGTAGTAGTCTAGCCTCGTCGATCCAGATGAGCTCCTCCTTCACTTCGAAACCTGCATACACTAACAATCAAACGATTACATAACACCTGAATATCTCATCAAACAAAACATATTCAACATATAGACCAAGGAGTATATGAAACAATTCATTAACAACAAATCATTGAGAAGAATGGACTTATTTGTATTAAGGAAACAAAAAAGGAACCATTCCAACCTGAGCCTTGGTGTTGTGCAAGCCCCTCCCAGGGTCCAACAAGAGATTTCCTCTACTTTGACAAGCTCACCCACTTCCAATATGGCAACAAGAAAGGATGGTAATCTCTCCTCACAAGTTTACAATGGAAGTCCTAATTCCAGCAGCATCTACCCCTTTGGAATGTTCAGCTTTCAACCTCCCCTCCTCTGGCCCAAGGCTGTATTTATAATGTTCTAGAGGAAGTTAATCAGGTGCACCATCAATGGGATAAGCCCCTCTTTTGGATGGGGTAGCTCCTCTCTTGATGGGATAAGTTCCTCTCTCATAGGGATGCATGAACCATCTGGAGGCGCTCAATACACGTCAAACAATCTTCTAGAATGCTCTAGAAATGACCACAAGTAACTTTTTTAAGATGAAACTCGTGCCTTTTGACCTTTACAGAGGTACGAACCCAACCCTTGACATACAGAGCGTACAAGTACGTAGGTATGATGAAATTGGAGTGCGTGCACACAGGTAAGGTAGAGAGAACCTGCGTACCCAGAGATAAACATGTTTTTTAATGACTTTCTCTCTTTCTTGAAGTTTGACATGGAGAGCAGAGGTATAAGGCTTGCCAAGGAGGATAATATGACTGTTGATGGAGCCATACTAACTGCATATAGTCATGGTGACAAATTTTAGTGTAACAAAAGGGTTCATAAGACCTAGCACATCACCCTCTGGGTCCCCAATCATCTTGGTGAGAAAGAAAGATGGCTCATGGAGAATGTGCATTGATTACCGAGCACTGAATAAGATAATCATCAAAAACTACTATCCCCTTCCTCGCATAGATGATCCATTAGATCAGTTGAAAGAAGTTGTTTATTTTTCCAAGTTGGACTTGCATAGTGGCTACCATCAAGTTAGAGTTGCAGAGCAAGATGCATGGAAGACTACTTTCAAAACAAAGCAGGGATTGTATGAGTGGTTAGTTATGCCTTTTGGCTTAACTAATGCTCCTGCTACTTTCATGAGAGTAATAAACGATGTACTCAGGCCTTTTATTGATGATTTTGTCATTTTATATTTAGATGACATTCTTATATTTAGTAAAACATGGGAAGAACATTTGAAGCATGTAAAGCAGACTCTAGATGTTTTGAAAAGAGAAAATATTTATGTTAAGCTATCAAAATGTGAATTTGACAAAACATATTTGAATTATTTGGGTCATATTGTAGGTGGTGGTGAATTGAAGATAGATCCCTCCAAGGTTGCAGTCATTGTAAACTGGCCTAAACCCAAATATGCTACAGAAGTTAGAAGCTTCCTAGGAGTAGCACAATATTGAAGAAAATTTATTTCTAACTTTTCCTTGATTGCAGCTCCCTTAGATGCTTTAACAGGATTGAACAAGGTATTTCAGTGGGGAGGCAAATAGTAGAAAGCCTTAGACACCTTAAAAGAAAAGATTAGTATAGCACTAGTACTAGCACTGCCCAATCTTAAAATACCCTTTGAGATTGAAATGGATGCTAGTGACTATGCCATGGGAGAAGTGTTGATGCAACACGATAAACCTATATGTTATCATTCTAAGATATTTAATTTTGCAGTAGTTAATTATCCCACATATAATAAAGAATTGTATGCATTAGTACAGAGTGTGAAAAAGTGGAAACACTACCTAATGGGCAAAGAGACAGTTATACATACTAATCATCAACCACTTCAATATTTACAATCACAAACTAAGTTGCAACAATCAAGACACTATATGTGGATGGGTTTTCTACAAAAATTTCATCTTGCCATCAGATATAAAAATGGCATACACAATAAAGTTGCAGATATGTTGTCTAGACCAATCGTAAGTGCATCTACTATACTTAAGCATAATTTAGTATTGCATGAGATCTACATTAAACAGTATGCTCAAGATATAGATTTTAAAGATGTATATGTAGCTTTAAGTCATGGAAAACAAGTAGAAGAATTGGATTATCATGTTAAGGACCAACTCTTCTATCATTTTGGAAAGTTATGCATTCCTCAAACCGAAAGAGTAAAGATAATTCGAGAAGCACACACTTCTCTAATATCAAGTCACTTTGGTGTAAGTAAAACAGTTGCAACAGCTGCAAAGATTTTGTTATTGGCCAAAAATGAATGAGAACAGTTTTTAAGATACATAAGAGGGTGTACCATGTTGCTACAAGCAAGCCTAGAAATCAAAAACTAGGCTTGTAACACTCCACTCCCAGTTCCTTCTCATCCTTGGGAAAGTGTTTCCATGGACTTTGTTGGGGGACTGCCTAAATCTAGAAAAGGTCATGACTATTTATATGTTATTGTGGATAGGTTCAACAAAATGTGTATTTTAATACCCTGTAGCAAACAGATTACAGCTGAACAAAATGCAAAGTTGTTCTTTCAACATGTATGGGTTCATTTTGGATTACCCACTTCCATTGTATTTGATTGAGATTCCTAGTTTGTGGGGAAATTTTGGTCAAGTCTGTGGGAATCGATGGACACCAGACTGAAGAAGAGCACAACTTTTCATCTACAAACAGATGGCCAAACAGAGGTGGTCAACAAGACAGTGATCTAGTTGCTCATAGGCTATTGCAACAAGCATCCCAACCTTTGTGATGAACATTTGTGTTATGTGCAGCATGCTTACAACCGGGCTAAACATTCTTCTACATAGAGATCTCCTTTTGAGACCTGTTTTGGTTTCACACCAAGGTCTCCCTTGGATTTTTTCTTTGATAAAGACATAGCATTTGATGGACACAGTGATGTGGACAAGGAACCCAAGTTCATTGAACAAATCCAACAAATTCACTAGGTAGTACAGGAACAGCTGGAAAAGATCCAAGCCAAGTACAAGGCAAGGCATGATAAGAATTGGATTGAGCATAGTTTGCAAGTTGATGATCAATGTTGGTTGTATCTCAACAAAGAGAGAATGCAAGGTGAAGGTAAGAAGCTGAAGCCAATAAGGTATGGACCTTTCAAGATACTTGAGAAAATTGGTGAGAATGCTTTTCGCCTTGATTTTCTAGTTTACATGCACATCTATTTAGTAGTTAATGCATAAATCTTGAGACTATTTGAACCTTCATTGATTGAAGATCCCGAAGAGCAGATTCAATTGCCTTCTATTGATGATCAATTGCCTGAATATCTCAACGAATTGTAGGAAGATACAGTTCTAGACAAGAAGGTGAGGACTATGTGCAGAGGGGATGTTGAGTACCTTAGGATTGGACTCAAAGGTTCAAAACCAAGCAGTGCAAGATGGATAGAAATTGGGCAAGCGAGGAATCTATATCCTCACTTGATTGATGCTTAAAAACTAACTTTTGGTGGTCCAAAATCTTTTTCAGTGGGAAGATCCTAGAATACTCTCTAAGTTTTCATGAACTCTTTAAAAATAATTCCAAAGTTTCAAAGTCTTATAAGGATCAAGCTTATCGGAGATATCCTCGTAACAGTTGCAATTTGTGATCAGCACTGAGCAATGAGGACCGTTGGTTAAGCGCGCAGGCCGTCGGCCCATGGTAATGCACGATGTTGCAAATTAGCAAAACCAGAGGCCATTTCGAGAAATAGGGGTAGTTTCTAATATGCGATTAGTGACTTGTCACTAATCGTATATCGCAAGGAAAACCCTTCAAAGAAGGAAAGGTTGCTAGCACCCGGACCCAAAAAATCATAAAATGCAATGGATATCATTCTGATTCTGTCAGAAGCGGGGTCCCAAAAAAACCAGCAGGATATCGGAAGGGCTTCGACCAGTAAGTGGTTTCAATCGAGTCCCACCCAATGCCACACAATGGTTGCCATGTGTTCGGCAGAAGAGAGAGAAAACTGCTCACATCGGATGAATAAACATCATGTTACTTATTTGCCCGATATGGACGATGACCATAGGATATGGAGGCTCCAGATCAATGGCGGAGACACATTCCGATGGATGACTGGATTTGACAAGGCTAACAGGCAGAGTTGTATAGGATTTGAATTCCAATGTGGACGATGCATTGACAGAAGGTCGTGTTTCACGGGGATTCTTGGAGTTAATGGAATAAACAGTCGTTTCGAAAACATCCAAGAGAACTGACACTCAGTTCTTTATGAAATGGGTGGCCACCTCCCTGTGAGGCGTTATACAATGATGATTACGCGGGGCAGATGGATTCAAATGGATAGAGGCAAGGGAAATGGAAAGCCGAGAAGTGGAAACGAACACTCAGAAAGAAGATTGGCTTTAAAGACACAAACTGACAGAGAGAGTAGCAAGCAGTAAGTAAGCAAGTTAAGAAAGCTAAGAGCAGAGAGGAGAAGCCGAGCTAACCTGCAGAAGCAAAGGCAACATCGAGCCAGAGTCAAGACAAAGACAGAGAGAGTCAGAGAGTCTGTGTACTCCTAAGAAGGCTTGAGAGGTTCAAGCGTACTCCGCTATAATACCTGTCATGTATGAGTCTCAAATTGTGCTCATAATACTTTGACCAATAGAGGTCCAGAGTCAACAAAGAGAGTCTGTGTACTCCAGAGACTTGGGGGATCCAAGTACAATCTTACTGATTTATATCTATTGCGTGAGACTCAAATTGAGCTCACTGTTGTAAAAACTCTGCTTTGAAAACATAATAGAGAGGCCACCACTGAAGGCTAGACCAGGAGACGTAGCCTAGGAGTATTGGGTGAACTCCTTAATAAACTTGTTGTGTTTATATGTTTTCCTGTTATGTTTTCCTTGACTGCTTCAGTGCTTTTGTATTTCACAATTGTATCGATCCGTTGCATAAAATAACATAGGCACATCCATGCACATGAGTCTGTAATACCTTATTGTTTGTCTTAGATCAATTTTGGATCAACCTATAAGGAGATAAGTCAAACATACAATTAAAAAAATAATTTTCTTCTTTTCCCTCCAAAATTCATAACTCTTATTTTATTATTTTAATTATTGTTTTATTATTTTTCCTTGAGAGGTCACTTTTAGGCTGAATGTTTCTCTAATGAGCCTGATGGTACCTATATTGGCAGAAGATTGTGCCGGGTCTCCAAAATGTCATTCATTTCACCCTCTTTTCTTCCAAATTTCTTCATAATTTTTCATATTCCGCAACTTGATAACCATGCACTAAGACCATCTTCATAATTAAATATGGGTTTAGGCACACTATTTTCTAGTACATTTATTTTGGTATTTTGAGTGAATATGGTTAAATATTAGAAAAACAACATGTATTCACTTATATATAAAAGTTGGATGAGTTTTGTAATGTGTGTAGGCATATTTGAATATTCCAAGACAGCGATTTTTTGCCTCTAATACTCAAATTCGAATTTTATCTTCAAACTCTTGAATATTTGAGGAAGATTTGAGATCATTAGTCAAACACATTTTAGGAGAAAGATCATGGAATTTTTCATAAGTGTCTCCTATCAAAGCTAGGAGAGATTTGTGAGAGGATATGAAGAGATGTTAATTGTTAGATGTAAGCACATGGTTATAACCATATCAGATATTTGTGGATCTACATTTATGAATTAGTTATCTTAGTTTTTTTATAAATAGGAGTGCCTTCTCCTCTCAAAAGGTCTAAAAAGTTTGGGAGCTATGCTCATGCTTCAATGTAGAGTTTTGGATATTAAATATTTACATTATGCTTATGATTGATGTAATGAATATCATTCTAGTTCACTTTGATATGGATGTACCTTCATTTGGTGTTTTATCAAGAGTTTTCTCAACTTTCCACCTCTCATGCACTTTGGGATGGCCACCAAATGAGTCTGGGATGTATTCTAATGTTTTAATTTATTTATTTTAGTTTCTTTATGTTCATTTTAAGTTTTTTTTATTAAATTCATTGTTTACATTATTTCATGTTCATTCCATTTATGTTCTTTTGTAGGTTAAGCATTATTTCTCCCATTGCATAGATTCATTTCTTCTCAATTTTTTTGATATATACTCATGAATGATTCTAATTTGACAATGCATATATTAGTAATTTAAATTGATCTCTCACTGCTTTCAGAATAGGTTCCCTTTAAATTTCATATTTTAAGAATTCAATGCTTTCTTAGTGTAGGATTTGTTGCTTTCTAGATTAAATTTACTTTCAAGTCTTTCTTTTCCAGTAATTAGAATAGATTTAATTTCATGTCTTTATAACAGATTTATTTTCATGTTAATAGAGTAAGTTTACTTTCATGTCAATTTTCATTTAAATTAATAGATTTATTTTCATTTTAATAGAGTAAGTTTACTTTCATGTCAATTGTCATTTCAATTTCATAAATTAAAATACTTCTTTCCAAGTTTCGAATTTGAGACTTTTGAAAAAGAAAGTGTGTGCATACTCATCTCATAATTTTTTCATGAATAGGTTTTATTTAAATATTTCCATCATTTCAATAGGTTATTTTACTCTTAAATTGAAAGTTGATTCCTAGCATATATTGTGAAAGTATACTTCAAAAGTTCACGAACCCTAGGTTTGAAAATTTAATGACAAGTAATTTAACTGACAATTAAATTACCCAACAACTTGGATGGCACCTTAGTCCCAACTAGACAAATACCTTGGTCAAGTATCTGATCCCTAGCATTGTGTATGCTATGACTCTTCATAGAATATATCATTTTGACTTCATCCTTGTACCTGTATATATGTATAATTATGAATACCTCCCTAATTAAGAAGGATTGTTGAAGAATGTAACTAATGTCGGTCTTCATAATTTCATTTGAGTCATGATGTAATGTATTTGTGAAAAGAAAGAAAAATAATTTTTATTATAAAATAAAAATCATTTATTAGCATGCGTTTCATTCTCTTATTATTTTATTTTTAGGTAAAAGCCTCCATTGTCGGCTTCTAGGGTTTATGTTATGAGTCCTAGCCCTTGTCATCATCAAATAGACCCTTCTCAGGGTTCGTATATTAAGAGATAAAAATTATGTTGATGTAAATTGAGTCAAATAGGCCTCCTCCACCAAGTCGGCCTCAAATAAGACAAGTTTGCATAATTAGGAGACTCTGTAGAAATTTCCTACACATCCAGCGTTGATACCATGTATAATTTGCTACACATCCACCCCTCAGACCATGTAGAAATTTCTCTACAAATCTGGCTTTGAGATCATGTAGAAAATCTGTTGTAGGTTAACTCGATAATGCAATACAAATCAAAGAAAAGTACTATAACTTACTTCTACTATACATTTGCGGAAAATATCGAGTTGAACAATATAACTAGAAGAAGAATCATCAATGCACAATACACATGAAAATACTTTGGGGAAAGCCTCAGCTAAAAACCCCACTATCTGTATTATCATACAAGGTGGAAATACATAGGAATTATATAAAACCTTAGCTCTCACAGCTAGTCAGCTCTCAGTACAATCCTCCTGGATGCTCACAGGAAATCAAGACTTCTCCTAAGACTTGTCCTCTATCCTCAAAGCCTCCTATTTCCTTGCACAGTTTCTCCTCGGTGATCCTGTTGTGACCAAGTGGAAGACACTCAACCAAGTGGAACACTAATCCTCCAAAACTGCACAATCCTCAAGGGAACCTTTTTCTCGACTGCATAGATGAGCTTCCTTTATAGGAAAAGACATGCAAATGATAGTAACCTATCGTTGATATTTAGCTCAACTGGGTCTTTCTCTGAATATACATGCATGAGTTATTCATGAGATAGTCTTCAGTTATTTGGAGTACACTAGTTTGATGCATGCATGCATTAACTGACTGAACTCACAATTAGTTCCTCAAACAATTTGGAACTAATTTAAGTGGACTTAACTCAATAAACCGAGTTAACTAATTACAACTCAAATATAACTCAATATTATCTCCTTAATTAAGGGATAACTTCCTTAATTTAAGGGATGACTGTTGCATGACTTCACAAAGACTTCTAGCTTGAATTTCTCCAACTAATTAATCCAAGATGAATTAATTAATTATTTTCCAAGAAACTGGTGAGACTAAATTTGAATTTTAATTCTTAATTTTAATTCAAGGACAAATTAAAACTGGAATATTCTGGATTCTATTTTTATCACTTCTTGTTTCTATTTTCAACACTCCCTCTCAACAAGAAAGGAATTCAACTCAATCCTGATCTTGAACCTTTGGAATATTTTGCATGCAACACTTCTCTCTAGTGTTCTTGCTCTAGCAACTCCAGGCACAAAAAAAACATGCAACCTAAATCAGAATGATTCCTTTGTCATCAAAGTCTCTGATTGTTATTGCCTTTGTCGACTGAAAACTCTGTGCTTCGATTGAATCTGCCTTTTTGCACTGTTTTCAATCCTTCTCTGCACTCTTCAGTATCTGACTGCTCTAGCCTTTGTCACTTTGATCTCTGACTACATCAATCCCACTAATTCCTCCCGCTACTATGTACTTTGGGCTCTTGTAGCAATGTATGAACCATGAGATAAAACCTCTCAATGAACCTTGCCCAATTTCAGCCTTCTTGGGACGATCACTCCACATCGCCCCACCTCACACCTAGAGGTGGCTGCATGTGATCCCTCTACCCACCTAGATCAAAATTTCCCCCTATTGGAGGTCTCTGGATGAATGGATGCCTCCACTCGGTCTCCTCTCAGCTTCTCTAGTTGTGGCTACTCCACAACATCCTGAAGCTGCTTTACTGACTGTGGTTCCTCCACAATTGTCTGAGACTTCTTTTGGGACTGCATGTTGAGAGGTAATTTACTCTCCCTCTCAACCACCAAGTCTCTAACATTTTCCTTGCTCCTCAAGGCTTTGCATGCATCTTGAATCTCAAGAGCATACAGGTTATTAACTTATGAACCGATTTGTTTCACTTGTCTCGTGGTGATGTGTCTAAGGAAAACCTTTCCCTTACTAAAAAACACATAATAGCTTTTGTCCTCCAACATCGCGACCGATACAAAGTTCTTCCTTAGTCCAGGCACATACTTCACATTTATCAAGGTGATGGGAGGTCCATGCTCCCTCTTAAAGGCAACCATGCCCACTCTTGAAACACTATACCTTTCGTCATCACCCATCTCTATGTGAATCTTGAGGTCTTTCTCCTCCAAGGTACTGAATAAAATTTTATCACTGGTCATGTGGAATGAGGCTCCACTATCAAGAGACCAACCACAACCCATCATCAATGACACCATACATGCGATGAGGGTAAAGTCCATTTCAAACTGAGAGGCTAATGCCTCACCCTCCAATCCTTCCAAGGATCCCTTCTTAGACTTCTTCGATGGGTTATTAATCACATAATGTCCCATCTCATGACAATTAAAGCATCTCACTTTAGACATGTCACCCTTCTTCCCTCCATGAGAAGAACCATAGAGCGCCATTGATCAACGTTGAAGTATGATATGAGTTTGATTTGCACCTGCAACCCTGAACTTCAAACTTCGAATTCTCTTCTCCTTATACTGTTCACAGCTCCGATAAACTTGGCTCTGATACCATGTGGAAATTTCCTACACATCTAGCTCTGATACCATGTAGAATTTTCTACACATCCACCTCTTAGACCATGTAGAAATTTTCTCTACAAATCTTGCTATGAGATCATGTAGAAAATTTATTGTAGGTTAACTTGATAATGCAATATAAATCAAAGCAAAATACTATAACCTACTTCTACTATCAATTTGCGAAAACTATCGAGCTGAAAAATATAACCAGAAGGAGAATCATCAATGCACAATACACATGAAAATACTTTGGGGAAATCCTTGGCTAAAAACCACACTATCTGTATTATCATACAAGGTGGAAATACATAGGAATTATACAAAGCCTTAGCTCTCACAGCTAGCCAGCTCTCAATACAATCCTCCTAGATGCTCACAGGTAATCAAGACTTCTCCTAAGCCTTCTCCTCTACCCTCCAAGCCTCATATTTTCTTGCACGGTTTTTCCTGGGTGATCCTGCTGTGACCAAGTGGAAGACTTTCAACCAAGTGGAACACTGATCCTCCAAAAATACACAATCCTCAAGGGAACCTTTTTCTTTATTGCATGGATGGGTTTCCTTTATAGGAAAAAACATGTCACTGATAGTAACCCATCCTTGATATTTAGCTCAACTGGATCTTTCTTTGAATAGACATGCATGAGTTATTCATGAGAGAATCTTCAGTTATCTGGAGTACACTAGTTTGTTGAATGCATGCATTAACTAACTGAACTCACACTTAGTTTCTCAAATAGTTTGGAACTAATTTAACTAGAATTAACTCAGTAAACTGAGTTAACTAATTACAACTCAAATATAACTCAATCTTATCTCCTTAATTAAGGGATAACTTCCTTAATTTAAGGGATAATTGCTGCATGACTTCACAAAGGCTTCTAGCTTGAATTTCTCCAACTAATTAATCCAAGATGAATTAATTAATTATTTTTCAAGTAGATGGTGAGACTAAATTCGAATTTTAATTCTCAATTTTAATTCAAGGACAAATTAAAATTGGAATATTCTAGATTCTATTTTTATCATTTCTTGTTGCTATTTTCAACAGCCTCAAACCAATATATATTGGAAACTACTCAACCTCATTTGGATGATTGAACCAAGGAAGTTCAATCTATAGTTGTAGGAGGAGAAAAGAAAAGTGAAATACCTAGAGGAGGAGAAAACCATAGCGAAGAAGAAGAAGATACTTGTCAAGAAAAAACAAGAAAAAATTCTCTCTTTTTCCACATGTGTGAGTTTTTGCACTGTTGCAAGAGGGCCAAAATTGTAGATTTGAAATTGTTCCAAAATTCTAAAGTAGTAGGGCTTAATGTTTTACTTTCATGTAGTATTGGTGCAATATTATTGTAGTTGACTTTTGAAGTTTGGTAAAACATGTTGGGGATTGACTTGGTGGATCAAAAGAGGTTTTTTGGCTAGGTCTAAGTTCTTTGATTTTCTCAGTTTGATTCAAATCTACTAGTGGAAGAGTTTGAATGGATTTTTCCACTTCATAGGGTTTTTCCTAGGATGAGTGCCTATATCTAGTGTCATTGATCTTCATGTTTTGATTTTATGAATTCTTGATGAAAAGGAGGTAAATAAGAGCATAAAGAAAGTTAATAAGAATACAAGAATATCACAAGCAATTGTCAAGAGAAGAAAATATTTCCAACTTTCTGATTTTCTAAGACCCTAGTGACAAAGTTGGATACAATCAAGATGGTTCTTGGATTAGTTTCTTAGTACAAATGGTCAATTTTTCATATGGATGTTAAATCAACCTTTTTGAATGTTTATGTGGATGAATAAATTTATGTGGAGCAACCTGATGGTTTTCAGTGCCAAGATAATAACGTTATGTTTATATGTTGAAGAATGCCATGTATGGTCTAAAGAAAGTGCAAAGGGGTATTCAAGAATTGATAATTATTTTCAGGATCATGTATTAGTTAGAATTTTATCTGAGCCCAATCTCTATATCTTTTAGTCAGCAAGACATTCAAATAATTGTCTTATGTGTTGTTGAATTGATCTACATAGGGAATAGTGATGAAGTATTTCAAAGATTTAAGTCACATTTGATTGTTGATTTTGAGATGAAAAATCTTGGTTAGTTTCATTATTTATTGGGTATTGAAGTCTGGAGGAAGGAATATGGTATTTTCATGTCACAATCCATGTATGCTTGGGACATTCTAAATAAGTTCTAAATTTTGAGTGGCAAGCTAGTGACAACTCCTTTGGAATTTGGGTTGAAGTTATATGGACATGATGACTCCAATTCAATTGATGTTACTTTGTATCGTCAATTAGTTGGAAGTTCGATCTACTTAACTACATCTCGACCAGATGTTTCCTTTGTAGTCAGTATGGTATCAATACTTATAGTAGAATGTAAGGAATTTCGTTGGAAAGTAACAAACAAAGTTTTAATATATTTGCATGGAACAATTGGTTATGGTTTGGTATATAGGTCTACATAACACTTTAGACTAATTGGTTATACATATTGAGATTGGGATGCATGCATGGATGAATAAAAATCAAATTCAGGGTATTTATTTAACATGGGTTCAACAACAGTTGCTTGGAGTACTAACAAGCAACCTACAATGTCTTTGTTGTAAGTTTATATGCGATAATCAAAGTGCTAGACAGATGACCAAGAATCCAATTCTTCATAAGACAACACATATTGATATTCAATATCATTTTGTTTGGGAATTGGTTTTACAAGGAGTGATTGAGATCGGTTACTACAAAACAGATGAATAGGTAACTAATATATTTACTAAAGAACTATCTAAGCAAAAGTTTTTCAAATTATGAGATGATCTTGGAATATTCCCAAATGATCATTATGGGGGAGAAATGATGGAATAACGAATCATTTGTTAAATGTTAAATGTTAAAGTTTTTATTTTGTGTGAGAGAGATTTATGGAGAGATTGGTGGATTGATTTGTGGAATGATTGTTGAGAGATTATAGGAAATGGTTGAGAGATTTTTGGAGATAGAAGATTCCTGAAGGTCTTGCCTCATGTATAAATACATTGTTTTGATAATGAAAATTGTTGAGAGATAGTGTGTTATTGTAAAATGATTTTTTTCTTTGTAATTTCTTGTTTACTATGTTTTCTTCAATCAACATGCATAAATAGATTGAACTTCCATGGTTAGAAGAATGTGAAAGGACTTGGATGGTGAAATGACACTAGAAAATGAACAAGCAAGAGTGAAATGGCACATGCAATAGCTAAAAATAGAGAATAAGACACTTGTTATGTAAATCCTAGGAAAAAATGAGACTTCCGAAAGAAAAAATGATAAAAGTGATAGTAAAAGCAGCTAAAAGCAACAATAATAAAACTTGCCCAAAATAGAAGTGCACATGCATGCAAAATCTCCTTATGTTGAAGAAATGCATAGAAATCCAAAGATGAGTGTGAGAATGAGCTTCAAGCTACCTTGTTATATAGGTAAGAACTCATGGATCTAGGGTTAGGGTTTGCACATGCATTTTGAAAATCTAGGAGTTAGAGTTTGTTAAGTGCATTTGTGACTGAGTCAACATTGGAAAGAATGTGACACTATCAACAAGTGGTTCGTAATAGATATCCACAAGGAGTGCCTATTGCCTATCCACATAGAGTGTGCAGTGCATGTCTCTAGGAACTATGTAGTTAACCGGCTTAAGGGACTACCCAATTTCCTATTGCAAGTGGCTGCATGGTTCATTATTATAGAGGATTATGTAGTAGTTATTGTTAGGGCATGTAAAACCACTACCATCAGGGAGTGCATAATTGTGATTGGAAATGAGTGACTGTCAACTTGAAATGTGCAACTGAGGGCTACAAGATAGGCATGTAATATCAAGAAATTGCCACACTTAGGATTACTAGAAGATGACTTGAAACTTAGAAAAATAAGACCAAGGATGACTCAAGTGACTCAAAATGACAATTCACAAGACCAAAAGGAGTCTCCAAAACTAGAATGTGGGAAAAATTTTGGAGGGGTTTTGTAATAGCTTGAATATAATTATAGCTCTCTTATAAACCTTATGGTATCCAACAATAATAATCAATTAGTCTTTCAAGAAAATAAGGATAAACCATATCCTTATTGATACTACCTAATTCCTTGGTATGTGAGAGTGATCATCCTAAGTGTTATGCTTGGTATACTATTCCAATAAACATGACTAATATATTTATGTTAGGATGGTTTTAGCTAGACATATGAGGCTTCTAAGAAACCCTAGTGTACATGATAAATTGAACCTATATATAATTGTTTCTAATGTGTTAGAAATTTCTAGGTACTAAGGAAGGTGTGCAAGGGCATCCAACATAGTGACCCAACTTGTATTCCTTACATGTATGCTTTCTAGCCATATTTTTATCTATTAAACCATAGACACCAAGTTTAGAGACATTGAATAAAACAAGTTCTCTAAAATTTGGAAAATGCTAGCATAAGGAAGTGCTCTATTACCACATGTGGTGTACCTTGATAGCTAAAACAAGAAAATAAAAGAAATATTGATAGAAATGTAAATTCAAAAAGTAAATAAATATAACCAAAGTGTTGAAGCAACAATGAAAGGAAAACATATATTCATATTTTAAATAAGAAGCAATGTTTTCTTACATTTTCAAAGGGGAAACCTTCAATCGAGAAAAGCTATAGTACAATATTAATTCCCTGGCACCACATATTCTCTAGTAATTAAATAATTTATATATATCCCAAATCATAACCACCTAATGGAGTTTTGTTATGAGGTTACATCAACTACCTTGTGGACCTTCTTTAATGAGACCATATTGCATTTATTGAATACACAATAAGTGCTTAATGGACCCTACTAAATAAATATGGTCATATACATTAAGTAACAACCTATTTTCTTAACTGTGAGAATTAGTGTGGGACCCTGACGTTTCTAGATCAGTTATGTAAAATCTAAAGAAGTCTTCGTTGTTGAACCTTATTGTGAAGAAGCTCATCATACTTGAATCAAAGATGAAGTGAAACATATACAACGAGTGGTAGTTTGTTTAACATGTGATCTCGGTGGATATTGGTAGCCACCCTCCTATTCCACTTGGACCCCTAACATGTTACCTTTCAGTTCCCTAATTTCCAACAAAATTTTCTAATTTTGGTAGGAATTTTGAGTCTTGAACTTACAAAGTCATTTTGTGGCCCTAAACGGTATTATTTTGGAAAATGGGTGGACCCAAAACTTGTGATATGGGTTTGAAGTTGAAATTTGTTTTCCTTGGATATATATTTCTAATGAGGTATCGTACATGCAAAATGAAGATCGTATGCCAAATTTATGACCCTAGGAAGTTGATGTTCCAACTAACCCCAATGGGGCCTACAAACTTTTGGCACTTCATCTTCTAGGGTCAGATTTTTGGATGTTTAGGGTTTTCCAATGTTTCTTAATGATAAAAAATTTTGTGAGCCTGATTGTAACATAGTTCCGAAGGTACGTAGCCATCACATCTCTTCTTAGAGATAAAATACAATTGCCCAGGCTAGTTTTTTAATCTTATGTATGGAAACAGTTTCAAACACTTTCTGTTTATTTTAATTGAATTTTTGTTTCGTTGTATCTTTGTGTTCTTCTTTCAATTTATGCTTCATTTCATTCCGACATAAATCTGGATCAATGGTATTATATTGGTTTTCTCTTTCTATAATTTTTGTGTGCATGTCCCCAACAAGATCGGGGTATAATGAGTTGAGAATTGAATTGGTTAAACCTTTCCAAGACCAACCTTCCCTACCCTAACAACCTCCCATGGAAGAAGAAACGAAAGATAGGGGAGCAATAGATTCATTAAAAATGTTTCTTGAAGAGGCCCTTGATCAACAAAGGAACGAGATGATGGATAATTTTTCTCTGATCCTTCGGTGGCTATTAGTTGGTGAAGAATTTTCATATAGAATTCACTTCGGAGGTGCCACCCCCTTTAAGATACAAGTTAAATTTGAAATTCCTATCTTTGAAGGCCAGATAGACGTGAATGCCCTAGATAGATGGTTAAATCTATTGAAAGGATATTTTTCTGTCCATAATTTTTCCAATAAAGAAAATATCACTTTTTCACTACTCAAAGTTGTCCCCCATGTCATGGACTAGTGGGAAACTTAATATGAGTAGAGGGACGAGGAGGAAACCTCACTATTTTCATCCGCAACCTCTTGGAATTATTTATGAGATGTTGTTGGGAGCGGGCTCCCCTAAGAGCCATTTTTGGGCTAAAAGCCTAAGTTTTGGGTCCGAAAGCCCAAATTTTCTATAAATAATGTAAAGTCTCCGCATTTTGTGGTCGCAAAGCGTGAAGATGTAAAGAGTCACTAAGGGTTTTTCACCCTTCTTTTGCAAAATTCATGTGGGCTGTAGAGGATCTACCCATGGTCCACAGACCATGGGATTGTATAAAAAGAAGTGTTAGAAGAGTATTTTAGTAGTTCAAAGTAATTTAGAGTCATTAAAGAATCTATGACAAGCTAAGAGTGAGAGTCTTAGCATAGGAAGATGCTTTGCAGCTAAGTGCGCAGAGGCCTAGGGTAGAAGTCTGCAACTGAGTGCGTGGACCCCTATAGCTGTGTGCGCAGGGTAGATAGAGTCTGTAATGAAAATCTGAATCATCAATAAACAGAGGTATTATAAAATTACTGTGTATTTTTCCTTTGTGGATCGCATGCAATTACATTATGTTAAGTTAAGGGTTTATGTTATAAGGCTAATTTGATGCACGAATGTATATGTTTCTATCAGTTATATGAACGCAAATAAGGATATATGTATATGCAAGGATAATCTTAATTGCATGGTAAATTTGGCGAACACTTAAGATAATTCAGGAAATTATACACTAACACAGTAACAAACGCACGTAAGTACCTGAGCCACTAGGTAGGGTTGCATGAAGGACGATCGTATACCTTCACGAGGGTTCTAAGATATGGAGAGAAAGTACATCGATAAGCCTTAAAGGCTTATCGATCTATGTGAAGGAAGGGTTTAAGGTATAGAATAGAAATAACAACCATCTCAGGGTGCAGAAACTTGGTTCCTGCATCCCCCCATACTGCTTTAGGTGAGACTTCAGTCCGCGCTCCGCGGACTGATGCTGAAAGGGCTAGTAATGTAGGGATTTTCTTGGTTGACTAACGCTGAACCTAGGTTAGGGCCCATTAAGCCAAAAAATGGTTATGTTGCTGGGACCAAGATCTGCATAACGAGATGTGTGATATCGCATCATTGGAACCCAACTAAGAATGAGATTGAAGACTAGTTGGATAGGAAGATCCACGAATTCATAGCGCAAGAAAATAGGAACTCGTGATTAACAAAGGAATAGTGGTTAGACATATATATATATACATAGAGATTCATGAAATATTCTTTTTTTCCTTCTCGTTTGAATTATACGAGTGGATCGCGAAGTTGGTAGATGGCCAGGGAAGGTGGAGGCTTTACAATCCGATTGTCTAAGCCCCGAAATTAGTGCCGAGATTGGAAGCCTATGGAGATAAGATTGCACATGTTGTCAATCACTAGCTCAACTGTATCATAGGAGGGTTTGTAACAGAGTTCGCGGTTGATACTTCAGTCAGCTACAACAAAGTAGAGGGCCGCTTCTTCAATGGACTTTGAGGTAAGTATTTGAAATCACTAAATACTTGAATTAATATTCTCTTGTGTGAAAAGAGGGTTGTGCAGTTACCTTGATGGTTCGAGCTACGCAAAGTGGAAGGTCTTTCAGGGATGGAGGAAGAAAAGTTCTTAAGTATAGCCTGCTGATTGAGCCTCCTCTAAGTGACAACAAGGGAGCAGCACAGGCTTCCCTGCTAAGTGTTATTCAATTGATAAGACAAGGGTTCCCGCGAATACCTACACCACCTCAATCCTCATCCCATCCATCAATACTATCCCCATCCTCACCTCCACTACTGAACCCATCACCCCCACCACCGCCACCTCCACCACTCTTCAACATGGTGAACTCCGTAAAGCTACATGTATTCAAGGGCATAGGAAATGAAGATCTGAACCAGTTTTGGTTTGTCGCGAAGGATCTATGGGAATATCAGGGTATCATGGATGATCAAATGAAGAAAGCAACGTTGATTTGTGGTTTCTAGGACCACACACTAATGTGGTGCATTAAGTATAATATTGATAACCCAACATTCACATTGGCAGATATCCAGACTGCACTGAATAGAGAATTCAGTAGACCTAGGTCTCAATAGCAATCAATTGTGGTATTCAAGGAGATCATGATGAAGCCTAGGGAGACACCCTAGGATTTGGATCAAAGATTAAAGTATACGATCTGAGAAGCCAACATGAACCTAACTGATGGGCAGCACCACGAATGGTTCATAGCCTCACTCCTACCCCACCTAAGGTTGCGCTATCACAACAGAAGATTGGGACCCAGGCAGAAGCTCTAGAAATTGCGATGAGACTACATGAGACACTAATGCAGGATGCTAATCTGGGGGTTCAGCAGATTCACACGCAGTTGTAGAACCTTTGCCTCGAAATGCAAAGTTTAAAGAAAGACAGAACAACATGACCGAAGGCGTGCGAAGAAGTCTGGTGCCTAAAATGAAAAGGTCAGGGGCATGATAAGGATCAATGTCTTGTCTTTGTGAACTATGTTGCAGCAGGGGGAACAATGCCTCTAAGGCCGGATATTGCAGTAGGTCCAGGTACAGGGCTCGCGCTATGGTGTGCAATATGCTATGTAACTAGAAAACATGCGACCGACCATTGCCATTTGCTACAGAAATTTGTAGAGACACTGCAACAACTCTTCTGCAAATTTTGTCAATCAGTAGTTCATGATGAGCACAATTGTCATAGTTACGAGTTAATGATGGACAGGACACATGCATACATGGTGCAGGCATAAACACGGCCTCCGGGCCAAGGCGTTGGGGGAACGCGAGGTGAGTATCAGGGGCGGGGTTGGGGCCGAGGTTGAGGGGGGGCTGGTAGAGGTCGAGGTCAACTAATTTGTTACAATTATGGAGGACCATGACACTACTCAAGATACTGTCTGAATCCAACAAGACTGTCATGCCACTATTGTACTTAGTTTGACCATGCAACTAAGGATTTCCCTATATTGTTGGCTAAGATTTGCGAGAAGGGGGTGAAGCCGATGCAGACCCTCCAAATGATGAGGGCTGAGCCTCGTGAGGAATACCCTAAGATTAACATTAGGCTATGGAGTGGAATGACGACTAGCGAGGATAAAGGGAAGCAACCAGCATAAGGTGAGAGGGTCTACAAAGCACTTGAAAAGGAGACTGGGTTTGATCTAGAGCGTGTAAAAGAAACCTTTATGGAAGAAAAGAAAATCCTCATTGAGGCCTCTACCTCAGGAAGTTAGGAGAAACTAGTTGAAGAAATGGACCCATCCATAATTACCACATTCTTAGAGACTAGCACAAAACTTCTCTGTGATAGTAAGGCTGTGAAGGGACTACAGGAACTGATCAATCGGTGCGCTGGCAAGGACAACGCTACTGGTGAACCGAGCATATTCAGAAAGCTTGGTAAGCATAAGGAAAGGACTGGATGTGAGATGAGACTCACCAGACAAATAGAGGAATACAAAATGGACCAAGTTATCTTAGATCTTAGGTCCAATGGGAATGTTTTTCCAAAACAAAGATGGGAAAGAATGGAGAGACCTGTGCTTCACTGGTCTTTGATCTAGTTAAGGATGGTGAATCAATAGAAAATTATCCCAATGGCGAGGCTGCAGGGGGTAACAGTTGACATCCAAGGCGTGAGTGCACTGGTGGATTTTGAAGTAATAGAGAATGTGGATGATAGCAATCCCTACCCTGTGCTCCTTCGGATTGATTGGGCTACTAACCTAAATGGGGTAATCAACCTGAAGAAGCAAAAGATGATATTTGAAAAGAAATTGCTCTGTGTAGTGATGCCACTAGATCCTGCAAAAGGACTGCGCTATACAGAACTGGTCCATGATTATGAAAGTGATGATGATTTGGACCAGATTTACAAGATAATAGCGCGAGACCAAGATTGGGTAAATCCGATAGTAGACAAACATATTGCATGGGACTGCAAGAGATCCTACACATCAGATTCAGACGAAGAACTAGAGCACTGGTAGAACCAGCTACATGAAGTATCTATGTTGCGCTGTAATATGATGGCCAAGTCATTGCATTGCGTGTCATCAGAAGTAAGGAATTTACCTTCTTATGATGAGTTTATTGATGTGGATATATTTTTGGATGCATTTGAAAGAGAAGTGTCAGAGAAGCATCGCTTCCAGGCCTTGGATTGGGCATTGCGCACTACTCCTACAAGACAGTGGGGTACACACAAGGATAATTTCGGTGATTGGCACGAATATAGTAGGATGATGAGAATACATTTTGGATGGCCAAAAGTACAGATGACAGACAAGTATGATGGAAGGGATGATCCACGCAATCACCTGGCAAACTGGACTAAGGCTTATGGAGCGGAGCCCCAGCCTGGATAGGTGCATCTGTTTTGTCATACCCTAGATGTCATACCAATGAGTTGGTACATGGAAACAGAGCTCCACCATGGCATTGAAGAATGGGTCATCTTGCATGAGGTGTTTATGATGATATTCAACTTTGAGGATGGGTTTGACTATATTCATGCAGCACTACAAGAGGTTAAAGCAGCGATATTTAGGATACCGTAGGATCCTTTGGACCAGATTCAACCTGATTAGACTCCCCAGTTGAGCCATGCACTGGAATACTATAATGTGACCACTGCAGAAGAAGACAAGGATCCAAAAAAGATTAATATTCCGGGAACCGAGGGTCACCACGAGGTTGAAGGACCATAGATAGAGAATCCGGACAAAACCGCACTACTCAAAACTGGATAGGTCAACATTCGCCAGAGGCGGAGCCAAAAATTATGAAGATTGGGGACTATTGGGATGATGTGGTAGTAGATAAGGTCGCCAAGCTCCTCCGCGAATATCAGGATTTGTTCCCCATGAAGTTTTCTAATCTGGAGGGAATAATATGAGACCTGGGTGTCATGAAGATCACCCTGAAACCAGATGTGAAACCTATGAAACAAAGACCTTACCGCCTTAATCTGAAGTATAAGGAAAGGGTCCGCATTGAGTTAGATAAGATGCTCATGACAGCTATTATTGAACTAGTGGAAGAATCTGATTGGGTAAGCCCAATAGTGGTTCAGGAAAAGAAACAGAAGGAAGAAATAAGGATATGCATAGACCTCAGGAAATTGAATGACGCTTGTGTGCATGATCCTTCCCTGACCCCGTTCACTGACAACATCCTGGATAATGTAGGTGACAAAGAACAATATTCTTTCACTAATGGGTTCTCTGGGTACCATCAGATCAAAATCGCACTTGAGGATAGAAGCAAGATGACCTTCCCGACTGAATGGGGATGTTTTCAATACACTGTAATGCCTTTTGGGCTGAAGAATGCAACAGCGATCTTTTCCCGCGTAGTCATTTCAACATTCAAAGACTTCATTCATAAATTTCTGGAGGTATACTTTGACAATTGGATAGTGTTTGGATTGATCAAGCACTATGTGGCAAGTCTGCACTTGATGCTAGAGACATGTAGGAGATACTAGATTGTGCTCAATCTGAAGAAGTGTTGGTTTTGTTTCCCTTTTTGGATCTTGTTGGACCATGTGGTATGCAAACAAGGGTTGATGGTAGACCCCATGAAAATCACAATGATAATCAACCTGGAGGTGCCGAGGAGTGTGAAATAGCTACGCGCAACTCTAGGGCATACCAAATACTATAGAAAGTTCATCCAGAGTTATGGTCATATCATTGAGCCTATGGAGAAATTTCTGAAAAAGGATGCTACGTTCTGTTGGAATGATCAATGTCAAAAGATCTTGGATGTGCTGAAAAAGAAAATGGTCACCACACCAATCTTAGTCTTCCCGGATTGGAAGAAGGAATTTCATGTGCACGTGGACACATCATGTGTTGCATTGGGGGTCGTACCGACATAGGTATATGAGGGAGAATTGGATAATCCTATAGGGTTCGCAAGTAGGAAGCTATCTAAAGCAGAGGAATATTATTCCACGACAAACACGAAGGATTAGCTATGGTGTACACGCTCCAAAGGTTCAGGCACTATTTTTTGGGCGGACACTTTAAGATGTATACGAATCATTCCATGTTGAAGTACCTGGTCAACAAGCTTGTGTTGGGGGAGAAAATATGTAGGTGGTTGTTGTTGTTCTAGGAGTATGACTTTGAAGTTATTGTGAAACTAGGATGACTGAATGTGGAACCTTATCATCTGTCACGCATTGAAATTGGAGAGAAACCTACTAATTTGGAGGAAGGACTTCCTGATGCATAGCTCTTTACAGTGCGCATCGTGGACAGTCACTTTGAAGATATTATCCACTTCCTAACGTCGAGATTGTCTCTAGAAGGTTATACAAGTCAACAGAAGAAGGAACTAGTATTGCACACGGAATACTTTTCTATCATTGCAGGGCACTTGTACAAAATGGGGTTATATGAAATATTGCAACATTATGTTCCTGACTTTGAACAAAGTAGAATCCTTGATGAGGCTCATGGAGGAGCTGCGGGAGGACATTATGTAGGGAAAGAACAACACATAATATACTACACGCTGGGTTGTGGTGGCTAACCATGCATAAGGATTCGAAAGCATATTGTAGGGAATGTCACACATCTCAAAGGACTAGCAGGACATCGTAGAGGGATGAAGTACCTCTGATGCCGAAGGTGACATTACAACAATTTGAAAAATGGGCAATTGACTTTGTGGGACCAATTCAGCCACCAGGAAAGAAGATTGGTGCACGGTACATCATCACCGTGACTGAGTATTTGACCAGATAGGCAGAGGCATAGACTGTGAAGGACTGTACATGCACGACAGAAGAAAAATTTATTTTTGAGTATGTCCTAATGAGATTCAGGTGTCCAAAGATCTTGATGAGCGATCGCGGTATGCATTTTCTTAACGAAACAACCAGCGCATTGACAAAATAATTTCAGGTGTATCATCAGAAAAGTATGCCTTATCATCTGCAGGCTAATGAGAAGGTGGAATCATTCAATAAGATACTAGAGAGAACACTAACGTAGGTCTGCAATGCTCAGAGAAATGAATGGGATGTGTTCGTAACCACGATGTTATGGGCCTACAGAATGACTTGCAAGAAGTTCACTGGGCAAACACCATTCAGACTCGTGTATGACATAGAAGCTGTAATGGCAATGGAATACATTGTACCTAGTCTGCGCATAGAGGCACTCACAGAAATGGTGGATAGCGAAGCCCTGGAAGAGAGGATCGTGCAGCTAGCAGAGCTTGAGGAGGACCAATTTCTAGCTAGATTTCATCAACAAGTTCAAAAGGAGCGCGAAAAGGCGTGGCACGATCGGCACATCAAACTGCACAACTTCAAGTTTAATGATTTGGTCTTGTTATATGATAGCAAATTTGATAAACTTCTATGGAAATTTAGGATGCACTAGCTGGGACCATATGTCATCAAGGAAATTACCAATGGTGGAGCAATTTAGATGGTCAAATTGAATGGAGAACCCTTCCCAGGGAAGGTGAATGGCATCCGATTGAAGTCATACACCGGTGATCCAGCTAGGTGACTATATGAGGGAACCACAGTCTCAGCGCTCCAGGCAGCTGAAAGGAAGCGTGGGACTATAAACTACATCGTCTGATTCGGAGAGCTACACGATTAGGGAACTACATGGAACGAAGAAATGTCACATAGCCTATAGAAGCGCGTAGGGAGTTATGATACCAAAGGAGAAACATTGCAGGAGAGCCGCAAAGTGACCATTAAAGTCACTGTTCATGATTTGAGGATGAGAAAATAGTCAAATGGAGTGGGGGCGTGGCATTTAAGTCAAAATTTATGGACTAGATCTTTGAAACTCTATTGCAAATCTAGCATTGATTGTGGGGGAACGGTCAGATTTGAATTTGAAAATGCCTATAAATTGCAAAGGGTGGCCCCACAGAAAACACTTGGCATTTTGAGAATTGAGGTGTTGAGCTCACAGGTGCACATGAACCGTGAAAGCTTTGAAGTTTTAATAGCAAGTTTAGTATTTAAGACATTTCCAAAGGAGACACAAGGGTTGTTGCATAGCATTATGTCGATGCTTGCAGAAACTATGAACACTGAAGGAGTGACAGCCGAGGGAGTTGTTCCAGACGTAGCTATGGTAGTAGAGGGAGTAGCACCAGAAGTTGTACCTATGGAAGTACCAGCAGAAGTGCCTAGATCCCCCAGGACACCCATGCCAAGGCCTACACCGACCCAGGAGGGTCCAAAACCAAAGAAGGACAAGCAGAAAATGCATCTGCCAGTGCGTGCATCACCTAGGAAGCAGCCACAGTCGAGAAAACCCACCGCACAAGAAAAGGCCAAAATGGTTGATCTAGAGCTGGAATAAGAGGCTAAAGAAATCCCCATGGATGATGAACATATTGCAGTGGAAATGGAGGATGTTCAAATTAAAGGGTCAAACCCCATCTCTAAGCTACCTGAATACATTCCTCCACACAGGAGCAAGACGAAGCTGCCCAAAGATATTGACAAGAGTAAGGTCACCCTGTACACACCCCTCCTACCAGACCAAATTGTCTTTGAGGGACCGTGCTAGGGGCATGTACCCCTTTTGAAGTTGGAGGACTGGGACTTACCTGACACAAATCACTTCCCTCATTTAGCGACAGACCAACTTATGCACCGTGTCTTCCACAAAAATACTGGAGTGACCACTTTAGAGCCGAGGAAGTGGCTAAAAGGCATGGAAAAGGCAAGCCTCCTAAGTCGGTTATGGGTGTCGCATTACAACGGTACAACTATCATGATGGTAGTGATCAAGCAGCTGATGTGCTTGGTGCACGATGGGTGTCTGTGGCTGGAGGAGATGATACCCATCACTAACATGCTAATCCATATGATCACGTAGCTACCATACACAGGAAAACAATTGTCCATGGAATTTGGTGGAAAGGCCAGCGAGCATGTGCTTGCCGAGGTGATGAAGGAAAAATTCAAGTTCATAAAGGAACTATGCAGCTATGCAATTTCAAGTATCTCTAACCCCGCAGTAAAAGTGGCGACACAAATATTGCAAGGAAGGTCATGCAGATGTTTCGCGTAGATGAAGTGTCAGCACTAATGATAGCTTTGGTGGCCCAGTCTGCAGAGGGCGTTTAATTTAACTAGGTGTGCTACCTCTGCAGTGAGTTCCTCACAAACTGCTGTGAGGCACAAGATCACAGTAAGACTTTCCACTATGCATGGCTATTGCTATCCATAGTGGTGGTTGCGTGGGAGCTACTTGAAGCTAGCCATTTTCCTCCCATCACGTCGGACCTACCAGACACAGTGAAGTTCGCTTCACTATGGGCGATGAAGGATCCTCAGCGGATAAAGGACAACAATTTCTTCTAGATCGTGATGGAAATGACCATCATTATGCCCATCAATCGTAAGCCGTGACTGACACCTACAAATTTTGAGAAGTTGCAGGAGTACATGGAATTCAAGGCTGACTTCCACCATGTCTTAATACAGGCATGGAAGGACCTTGAGTAGAAGTGGCATGACCTGCCATACATGGCCACAAATGATGCAATTGCAGCAGTCCTTGACCACTATCTGGTAGATTAGCACAATGCCATGGAGTTGACAGTGGGATCTAGCAAGTCCACCGCGCAGCGGAAGAAGGAAGAGGCCAAGATAAAGATGGAACAACTGGACGTGAAGAGGAGAGAGTAGACCGATGATAAGGCCAAGGCAAAGCACACTTATGTGTATAAGTTGGGTGGACAGGAAGACAAAGGGGAGCGTGGCTTTGACCAGAGTTAGAAGTCGCCTTCCCCGGAGACAAAGGAAGAAGATGATCGGACAAAGCAGGTAGGATCACACCTAGAGATGACTCCATTACACATCAAACGCGCAGAGACCCAGAGAAAGTAGGGCTGCGGAAGAAGTCTAAGGCTAGCAAGATGTCTCTAGACTTGATCACCCTAACAGAGGGGGACTTAAATGACATAGGTGATATGGTGCGGGATGCCACCACGGAACTACTGCAACAGTTCGAGCAGCAACATCAGTAGGCATTAGGTGTTATACATATGGGTTTGCGTGAGCTACAAATCCACGCATCACAGATACATACCAGCACGGCGTCAACCAGTTTGGCACTTGGCACCTCAGATGCTGCAGGGATGTTGTGAGAAAGGGATCCTTGAGCAATAGTGTTTTCGGATGGAGCACTAACAATAGAGATTGAAGTTGATAGACCTGCTGTCAACGCCCTCAAGAGAGTTGGACTCAACCTGGTCGCGCTTCCTAATGAGGTGCTTCACCTTTTGCAGGATGACATGATCACAAAACTTTGGGCCCATGAACAGTGCTTATTGCAGGTGATTAGCGAACACAAGGTCAACAACGCCCATCTAAACATGCAGAGAGTCTCCACCCTTGACCTTGTAAAAGACGTTACAGATAATAACTAGTGCATTGCCACAGTCATGGCTGAGGCATGCAAGACTATCTTGGAGGTGGGCATTCCTAAGGCTGAGTTGGTAGATGTGAGGGTTGGGAAGCTTGATGTTCAAGTGCACAACGGACGAACTGAATTGGCAAAGGTTCAACTCGAGTTGAACCTCAAAATTGCAAAGTTGCAATTGAAGGCTCAGACTTCGACTCCACCATAGATCAGAGAGCAGTGTGAGACCACTATGAAAGACGCCGTAGTAGCAGTAGAGAGTGTAGTGAAGGACTATACCATTCTCTTCGAGCAGTCTCTCGAGGTAGTCACTTGCCTGCAAGAAGGTACTACTATACAATGGCTGGAAACAAAAGTCCGGGAGCTACAGTAGCATTACGATGAAGTCAAAGTGACAGCGCACATTATCACCATCACACAGAGGTTAGCTAAGCTATAGGAGGCTAAGGTGTTGAAAGAGCAGGTAGATGCAGCTCAGTACAAGGAAGCCGTGTTGAAGGCTCACTTGAAGCCTTAGTTGGATGAGGCCTACTTGATCACGACTACTATTGAAGGGAAGCTGGCTAGTTTGCAAGAGACTCATCAGAATATTCAATCAGACAACACAGGGCCAGTGATAGAGCAGTTGGTTGAGGAGATGAAGCAGACAACAACACAATGCACTGTTGAGGTAGCAGTTGTCCAAGTCGAGCTGGGAGGTCTTCGTGACAAGATCTCCACGCTAGAAGAGTGACTCGAGGGCGAGACACCATGTTTGTGTTGGGGGCCTATTTGGAACTGTTAGTGTCAGTCTTTGCAGCCTTCTTCCAGTCATCAAACATGCTCTTACACAAGTTATTTTAAGGTGTCAAGGTCAAATTTTATCATTTCTGTGAGTCTTCAAGTAAAATTTGGTCACTAGGCATTAGGTCTGGGGTTGGATTTTACCCTTGTTAAAATTGTCGAAATGATGTTCCATGTCACCATTCAGCTGAGTCTACCATAATTCAAAGGGTTTTCATCATCATGTCAAGTTCCATTGGGTCATTTCACACCTTGTTCATGTTTCAGTTGCGCCTATGGCAAGGTTCATTTCCCTCTCCTAGGGTTTTAAAGCTAATTTCTCTTGGATGGTCAAATCATCAGAAAACTTGTATCATGATGTTCATAGACCTTTCCATATCCATAAAATACCTTATCAAACACTTCCCATCACTGAGATCCCCCAAATTCCTCATTTTCGCATAAACCCTACTTTCTTGCTACAACTTGGCAATTTTCTACGGTTGGGCCTGTGTTTTGCATTTTTGGAACCCTTCCCCTCACTCAATTTCTGAGATACCACTTTTCCCTACTTCCTATCATCCCTCCACACTTCCCAAAATTTCCTCAAGAATTTAGAAGCTCCCTATCCCCTTCATTCCGCTTCATTCCGGCAAATCCCTTGTCCGACACATCGGGATATGTTTCACTCAAATAATGTTTCTGAGCAATGGAAGATGGATTTGGAAAAATGGAGAGAGGTTTTTGTTGAAAAAAAATCAAGGAAGAAAAACATCCTTTATGTTTTACACAGGTGTCATGGTTTTTAAGAAATGTCAAAAATACAATTGTCTCGGGAGAATTGATGCACCTCTAGAGCGACCTCGGGAAAATCAAGTTTTCTCCTAGCTCGGTTGGCCAAATGACTTGATTGATAATCCAAATGATAACTAGAGACACATATCTTTCCAAATAACTATTATGAGCTCAATTTGGAGTTGAGGGAGACATTCCAAAGTTGACTGTAACAGTACTCTGCCTTTAGACAGCCTCATTTGGCACACTTCGACCAGTCTTGGGAGATTTGATTTTGGACAGAGAAAATAAACTCCAAATAAAAACAATTCTAGTTGGATTGGAAAGTAGACACAAATATATTTCGAATGAGCTATCCTAAGCTCCATTTGGGGTTGAGAAAGACATTCAAAAGTTGCTCGCAACAGCACTCTGCCTTGAGGCAGCCTCATCTAGCACAGTTTGACCAGTCTTGGGAGATCTGATTTTTGACAAGGTAAATGAACTCCAAATCAACACATTCTGGTGGGGCTGGAAATTTTATAGGACAGGCGTTCTAACGAGCTATCCTGCGCTCAATTTGGACATCCGGAAGGCCTCCCAAAGTCACCTGGAAAAGAGCGAAATGCACAGGAGGAGGAGCGCGGCGGTTTTATAAATATCTTCACTCCATATGGTCAGTTGTACAAGTGGCAAAGGAAGGCAAAGGGTTACCCAAGCCATTTGTCATGTTTTTGGTGCTACACCTATATCTGAGGGTTGGCTCTCCACCTTCATTTGGTGACCCTTGGTCGTTCTGTCTCTTCATAGCACATTCTATATATTGTATGCAAACCATTTGCAAAGCAAGTTGGTTGGTTGGCTTGTAACTTCTGGGAGACTGTGGGAAAGAAACTTTGTTTCTGCATTGTATATTTTTACAGGGAATTAATGAAAGATAGCAGCTCTGATTCATGAGATTCATGTGGTTGTGATTGTAGCAAATGTGCCTCTTATGTTTCATATGTATCTTGTTATGTTTCATAGTTCATTTCATATTCATTTCTGGTGAAATTTTTCGAGTCAGATCAGGTAGAATTCAATTCTATTGCTCTACCTGTGGGAAAATTTCATGTGCAGTGTTTCATTCTTCTGTTGAAAAGGGTTCATGTTGTCCATGCCCTTTTCACCTTCTTAATCAATCTCTCCATTTCTTTGTTATGTTCCATAGTTTCATTTCGTATCCATTTCTGGTGAAATTTTTCGAGTGAGATCAAGTAGAATTCAATTCTATTGCTCTACATATGGGAAAATTTCATGTACAGTGTTCATTCTTCTGTTGAAAAGGCTTCATGTTGCCCATGCCCTTTTCACCTTCTTAATCAATATTTCCATTCTGCCATATTTTAAGACTAAATTGCTATGCTTTCAACCTACCTTGCCTCACGAAATAATTTGTGCCTTCATGTTAAGTTCTCCGTTCATTGAGGTCCAGTGGTCCCATGACATCCCAGAAACACAGTCATTCATAAAAATCACTCCTTATTATTATTTCCACTTACTAGCCTAAGATAAATAGTTCGTTTGAAAGTCATCTCAGTCCTTTTCGTTCGTCTATTCATTGAGTGTGACTCGGATAGAGCCCTCTCCTGTTCTGGTAGGGCTAGCTACCAGACTGAGCGTGGTTTGTAGTTACCGTGAATTTTTCCTTCCTTCAGCTTGAGGAAGATTTAGGTGCTAACAGGAACGAGTTCCCCTAAGATCCATTTTTAGGCTAAAAGCCTAACTTTTCGGGCCGAAAGCCCAAATTTTGTATAAAGAATGTAAAGTCTCTGCATTTTTTTGGTCATGGGGCACGAAGCCGTAAAGATTTACTAAGGGTTTTTCTCCCTTCTTTTGTAAAAGTCATGTTGGTTGTAGGGGATCTACCCATGGTCTGCGGACCATGGGATTGTATTAAAAGAAGTCTTAGAAGATTCTTTTAATAGTTCAAAGTAATTTGGAGTCATTGAGGAATCTATGACAAGCTAAGAGTGAGAGTTTTAGCGTAGGAAGAGGCTTTATGGCTAAGTGTGCAAAGGCCTAGGGTGGAAGTTTGTAGCTGAGTGCGTGGACCCTTACAGCTGTGTGTGCAGGGTGGATAGAGTCTATATTGAAAATTTGAATCATCAATAAAGAGAAGTATTCTGAAATTACTGTGTATTTTTCCTCTGCGATTATGTTATGTTAAGTTCTAGGTTTATGTTATAATTCTAATTTGATGCGTGAATGCATATGTTTATATATGTTATATGAACACAAATAATGATATATGTTTATGCGCAGATAATCTTAATTACATGGTAAAGTTGGCGAACACTTAAGATAATTCAGGAAATTATACACTAACACAGTAACAAATGCGTGTAAGTACCTGAGCCACTTGGTAGGGTTACACGAAGGATGATCGTATACCTTCGTGAGGATTCTAAGAGACAGAGAGAAAGTACGTCGATAAGCCCTAAAGGCTTATCGATCTACGTGAAGGAAGGGTTTCAGGTATAAAACCGACATCACGACCATCTTAGGGTGCAACAACTTGGTTTCGGCATCCTCCCATATTGCTTCGGGTGAGACTTTGGTCTGCGCTTCGCGGACTGATGCCGAAAGGTCTAGTAGTGTAGGGATTTGCTTGACTGAATAACGTTGAACCTGGGTTAGGGCCCATCAAGACAACATATGTCTTCAAGGAAAAATATTATCCTATTGGGAGCTATGAAGATATGTACATAAAATTGAGCATTTTACGACAGGAGAGGGACCAAGATGTGCCAGATTTCATAATATTTTTCATACCCTTTGAATGAAGTTGGGTATCAATGATTCTGAGTGGCACCTAGTACTCAAGTACTATGACTGTTTGCACAAATACATCTAGAAAAAAATATATTTCCTCGACATATCCTTGCTTGATGTCGCATACTAATATGTTGTCAAGATCAAGCAAAAATTTAAACAGAAGAAGTGAGATTTTGGATTTGCAAATCTAAAGAAAGGAAAAGGCACCTCCAAACTACAGAATAAAGGACAGATCCAAGGTGGAGTGACCCTTGATAATCCATTGAAGCCATAAGTAAAGAATAACACCATGAAGACAAATAAGAAAATAAGAAAATAGTGTGACTTCTATAAGAGAACCCCCCTCCCCCACCCTCCGTGTGAAAACAAAAATGAGTGTCGCACCAAGTAGTCATTGGTGCCTAAGCTAAAAGATTTAGAGTGAGATTCATTTTCAGACTCTAAACTAGAACCTAACAATTGGAATGAAAAGGGGAAGCCGATTATTGATAGAGCCCAATGCCACCATTTCCACCACCACAGTATAAAAGATTGAGGCTGAAGATCTAGAGGAATGGGAGCGCTTCTTCCACTCACAGATGTGGGTAAATGGTTCTCTGTTACAATTCATTGTCAACAATGGGAGCCAAAAGAACCTCATCTTAGCAAAGGTCATTAAGTGGTTAGTACTACTAAATGCACCACACTCGCAGCCATACACCATCAAGTGGCTTCACTAAGGATGAGAGTCTTCCTGTTAGCCAACAATGCCACCTTCCCTACAACATCAAGCCCTTTATGGATGAGGTACTATGTGATGTTTCTCCTCTTGAATTTTGTGATGTTTTATTAGTCCAACCATACTTGCGGAAGCATCATGCTATGTATGAGTCCAAACCTCACACTCTTATTATTTCTTTGGGTAGAAAAATATACAGGATACCGAAGGTAGCCCCACTTAGCACAGTTTCTTTGATCTCTTCTAAGAAATGAAGTAAGATCATCTCCTATATATGATTTTTTTTTTCTCTCTAATTTTCTCTTAGAGTAAGGGGAAGATCATGGCCAAATCTTCTAAAACGGGAATTTTTTTTCTTTCTGATTCCCTCTCAAAGTAACTAGAAGATCATGGCCACATCTATGTCCCCCAGAAAGGGTTTCTTGTGTATAAAAAGCAAGTGGATAAGGTCGTGGAAGAGTACAGGGACATCTTATCCTCACCCATAGGAGTACCTTTGCACTATTAGGTCAATAATTAATCGATCTAACTTTTGGAGCACCGCTATCCAATGAGCCAATATATCACCACTCTCTTTTGGAAAATGAGGAAATCAAGTGACAGATCCAAGAGCTCCTACAAAAAGGGCACATCCAACCAAGTTAATCACCTTATGGGATCTCAATTGTACTCATATAAAATAAGGATGGGACCTAGAGACTTTTCATAATAAAGTCATTTTCAGGAATAGGCAGCCAATCACACAAATTCATGACCTTCTGGACCACCTGAGGGGGGCCAAATACTTCAACAAGATTTTTTTTAAATCATGTCATCACCAAGTTCCAATAGAACCAAATATGAATGGAAGAATACATTCAAATCAAAGCAAGGCCTTTTTGAGTGGTTTTTCATTCCCTTCATATTGATGAATCCCCCTGTCAATTTTATGAGGTTGATGGATAACTACTTGCACCCTTTCACCAACTCATTCATAGTTGAATATATGGATGACATCCTCATCTTCAAAAAGAGTTGGGCATAGCACTTGCAACATATTCAACATGTTCTTTAAACCCTGTGACAAAAGAAACTATGTGCTAACTTGGAGAAATTCACCTTTGGCATGAACCAAGTATAATATCTAGGCTACATCATTGATGATCAAGGTATGCAAGCGGATCTGGATAATATCCTAGTCATTAAGGATTGGCTTGCCCCAACAACTTTGACAACGCTTCACATATTTTTTGGCCTTGCAAATTTCTATCGAAGGTTCCTGTTACTATTCCCCATATCACTTGGTTGTTGATTACATTTACCAAGGGCTGAATGGAAGAAAAGTTTTTATAGTTCAAGTCCCAACAGAAGGAATTCATTGAATTGAAACATTGCCTTTTCTCTATGCCATACTCACATTCCCAGACCTGCAACAACCATTTGAAATTGAGACAAATGCCTCTGACGATGCTATTGATGTAATTCTCACCTAGCAAGGGCATCCAGTGGTCTACCATAGTGACACACTCTCCAATATAATTCAGAAATACCCCACCTATGATAAGGAGATGTATTTCATCATGCAGGCTTACCAACAATGGAAACATTACATTATGGGGAAGGAGATGAATCACCCACACAAATCATCAACCTTTCTAGTTTATATAGCACAAGGGAAGTTGCAGAATGATTTCCATTATAAATTCTCCACATATCTGCAAAAGTTTTATTTGGACCAATAATGTTGTAGATTACCGTAGTTGGCCCCCAGTTGTGGCACTGACCATTGTTATCAACACATGAAGGTGTGATACTTTTAGATGGCCGCAACTATACAAAAAAATGATCCAAAATTCGCTACCACATATAAGATGTTGATGGATGGAAAGAAAGTACCATAATTCCACCTTCGGATGCATTGTTATGCTACCCACGACATCTTCGTGTTCCTTCAAGCCTGTGTGCCAAGGTGATTTTGGAGGAATAATACAATGGGGTTGCATGTCACTTTGGTTTGGAAAAAATATTGGTAGTACTACAGAAGTATTTTTATTGGCCAAAACTCCGAAAATACATTGAAAAATATATTAGATCTTGCACTGCCATCACCAAGGCAAACATTAAGAAGCAAGGCTTGTACACTTATTTGCCTACTCCTAGCCATCCTTAGGAATCCATCTCCATGGATTATGTGTTTGGCCTTCCTTCTATCAAGCAAAGCAATGATTGCATGTATGTGGTCATTGATAAATTTCCCAAGATGGCTATATTGGATGCTTATAAGAAGAGTATCACCATAGAAGACATTATCAATCTCTTCTTCAAACAAGTATGGGTATGTTTTTGGATCCCCTAAACCATTGTATGAGATTGGGACAATAGGTTCCTGGGCGAATTCTAGTTAGGCCTTTGGTCATTGTTGGATATCGAGCTTACCAAGTTGACCACATTCCATCCTCAGACTGACGGCCAGACAGAGGTCGTTAACAAGATGATAGTGCACATACTACACATGTATAACTCCAATCATCAATGGTCATGGGATGAGAGTCTTACCTATGTGCATCATAGATATAGTAGAGCTCTCCATAGATCTACTAGCCATAACCCCTTTCAAGTGGGTGTGGGATTTTAACCATTGTACCTGATTGATGTTGCCATGCCTCTTGCAACTACACATGAAGAATATGCACATGTATAGTCTGAGGCTAATAAATCCACCAAGTTTATTGAACACATCCAACACATATACCAGAAGGTTAATTATATCCTAGATAAATCTAATTCCAAGTATAAACAACATCATGATTAACATCTAGTGCCACATAAGTTTAAAGTAGGCAAAAAGCTATGGTTGGACCTACAAAAGGAATGCCTTTCCGAAGCCCATAAAAATATTTGACCACTTCGATACAAGACTTATACCATCACCAAGGCCATGGGTGATAATTATTTCCTCTAAGTATCCATCCATTCCTTGGCATGCACCCCGTATTCGATGTGGACTGCCTTTGACCATACTTTCCACCATTGTTAGACACATTAGACATTGCTGAGCAACTGACACTAAAAAAAATCAATCCAGATTGCATCGAGTTGGCCAAAATTGATCGGATCATGTACACGTATATTGAAAACACTCACCAATAGAGAATCCAACTATATCAAGTTGTCAAAGTTGGCTAGCTTCTACACCAAGGAAACTAGCTCACCAATGACCAAAGTTTGCAAAACTTTCCCCATCTCATGGATGCACTTAATGAAATAAGGACCGTTACTTCCTAAGGGGTGAGGACTAATCTAGGTGGATAGTTGTGTCAACCTTCCTATTCAACTTGGACCCCCAACATTGTTTTCTTTTAGTTTCCTAATTTCCAACACACCTTTCTATTTTTGGTACTTTTTTCGTGTCATGAACTTCCAGAGTCGTTTTGAGGACATAAACGACATTATTTTGGAAAATGGGTAGACTCATAACTTATGACAAGGATCCATTGACAAATTTTTTTCCTTGAATAGATCTTTCTAATGAGGTATCGTACATGCAAAACAATGATCGTATGCCAAAGTTAGAACACTAAGAAGTTGACATTCTAAATAACCCCAACGGGGCCCACAAAATTTTGGCACTTCATCTCCTAGGGTAAGGTTTTTGGATGTTTAGGGTTTTCCATTATTTGTTGATGATAAAAAGGCCTACAAGCCTCTATAACACAATTCAGAAGGCATGTAAGCATCACATGTCTTCTCAGTGATAGGGTACCATTGTCTGAGCTAGTTTGTTTCTCTTATGTATGTAAACAATTTCTATCACTTTATGTTAATTAATTGAAGTTTTGTTTCATTGTATCTCTGTGTTCTTGTTTAAATCTATGTTTCATTTTGTTCCTGCATCAATTTGGATGAACGTGGCTGCTAGAAACCATCATTTCTCATGGGTATCATGAAAAATAACTTACAAAACAATAATCTAAATAAAGAGGGAGTGAGAAGTATGTAACATCTTCTACTAATACAAAATCACAATATCATGTAAATGTGTTTTTCAATACAACTTTTCTTATTTTACTCCTTGGTGTCCATCCCCACCTATTGGCGATCAAGTTTTAAGTTTTGTTGAAAATAGCAACAAGAAATGATAAAAATAGAATCTAGAATATTCCAATTTTAATTTGTCCTTGAATTAAAATCAAATTTAGTCTTAACAGCTACTTGGAAAAGATTAATTAATTCATTTTGAATTAATTAGTTGGATAAATCTAAGTTAGAAGTCTTTCTGAAGTCATGCAAGGTTGAGTTATTCCTTAAATTAAGGAGATAAGGTTGAGTTATATTTGAGCTTTAATTAGTTAACTCAGTGTACTGAGTTAAGTCCAGTTAAATTAGTTCCAAACTGTTTGAGGAACTAATTGTGAGTTAACAATCAATTGGGGCATACATGCATCCAACTAGCTCTACTCCAGATAACTGAAGATTCTCTCATCAGAAACTCATGCATGTCTATTCTGAGAAATACCCAGTTGAGTTAAATGTCAAGGACATTGTACTATCAGTTGCATGTGTTTTCCTATAAAGGAAACCAATGCATGCAGTCAAGGTAAGGTTCCTTGAGGATTGCACAGTTTTGGAGGATCAGTGTTCCACTTGGTTGAGAGGTTTCCACTTGGTAACAGGAGGATCACCTAGGAGAAACTGTGCAAGGAAATAGGAGACTTGGAGGGCAGAGGAGAAGGCTTGTGAGAAGCCAATATTTCTTGTGAGCATCTATGAGGATTGTACTGAGAGCTAGATAGCTGTGAGAGCTAAGGCTTTGTATAATTCCTATGTATTTCCAATTTGTATGATAATACAGATAGTGGGGTTTTTAGCTAAGTCTTTCCCCAAAGTATTTTCACGTGTATTGTGCCATTGATTCTTCTTCTTCTGGATATATTGTTTAGCTCGATATTTAAGCTTCCGCAAATTGATAGTATAAGTATGTTATAGTATTCTACTTTGATTTATATTGCATTATTTGGTTAACCTACATGCAGATTTTCTACATGATCTCAGAGCGAGATTTGTAGAGTGAAAAATGTACAAGTTCTACATTCAAAGAAATGCATGATAAAGAGATGGTTGTCTAAGAATATTATCAAAAAACTATCTTACCCTATTTTGCAACAACGCATGCACCAAACACTTGCAATTTAAATTATAGCAACAATCGTGTTGTCTCTTCCTTCCTGATCAGGGGCTCATGTCCCAAGTGTCGTAAAATGCTCAAAAATGAAAGTGCTCAGAACTGATTCAAACTTGAACGAATAGAACGAGCTCGTCCTCCTGATTTCGGCGCTGCAAACGGTTCAAAAAACAGTCTTCGTATGAGGAAGTTATGCCAAAAAGAAAAATTGCCCAATAACATTGAAATTTTGAATTAAAATAGAATATTCCCGAAATATTCTAGAGAATATTCCTTTTCAAACAGCAAATGGCGGGCTGCCATGTGGCAGGCCTGGAGGCCACCACGTGGCCCAGGATGATGTCATCATATCAATATTTGGCACATATGTAAAACTTTTGGCGTTGGTAAATTTTGAACACGGGACCTCCCTCGCATCAATGGACAATCTTACCATTAGGCCAGCACTGTGGGTTTTGATACAGAAGCGGCGAAAAGATTTTTAAGTTTGAATTATAATGAGGTGGGTCCCGAAGGGGGCCAGCCCCTAAGGGCCAACCCCCATACATATGACCACCGCTCGGAACCGCAGGCCTAACTCCTAACCGCACGCCCAAATTCAAACGGTCACCGCTGATGTGTTCACATATGCAAGAAATTCGGAGGTTAACACTCAATTTTATTAACCGTTCATTAAAAATCCTAGTGCGAAATCTAATGGAGAACCTAACCACCGCCGAACTTCGTTCACATGCCTTAAATCAAAGGGATAACTGGCGAGTAATGTGCAGTTAGACTAGCGTATTTTCGGCAGACCGCCAAATTTGGGCAGTCCCACCATAATTAGCGGAGTTAACTGGACTCAACTACAGTTAGCTGGAGCGATTCTAGGCCTAATTGGGGGAAAACTTCAATGAGCCATAACTTTGGCTAGGGAAGTCCTTTTTGGACGAATTTTTTATTTTTTATTTTGACTATTCAGATGATTTGAAAGCCATTGGCATAGGTTAGAGAGCAATCAGAGGTCGTTTGCAGGTGTTTTTGCTCCGTGGAAGTTCTAGGAGCCACTGCGGCCCAGTATCGTGGGAGTTGTATAGGGTTGCAGGTATCCATTGGAGGAGAACCAGTAGTCATTCCTGACTGATTTGAGTGTTCTAAATCCAGTTTTACAGTTTATTTCGCCTGTTGAGGCTTTTATTCAGTTGTATATTCATTTTGAGCTTTTAATCAAAACGAGGACATGTCCATTTGGGAGCCTTAGACCCAGCAGATGTAACCTAGGAGGGGTGAACTGCTTTATCAACTTCTTTTGCATCTTTGGTTGAGTTATTTTGCAGAACAAATTCATTTTAGTGTCTTAAATAGTAAAAGGAAATAATTCTACTATACTTAAATGGGTCATGAACAGTTGAAAATTTCATTTGTTTTTAACTGCAAGACATGTACATCTTTTAAACATGTATGTTACTGAATTGAATACCTTGCAAAGCATTTACAAGTAGTTTCAATTTCAGATCACTTCCATTTACCTCCAATACAACAATCAATAGAGAAAGAAGATGAATACAAGAGGGTTTTGTTTGTATCGATTGTTGATCAAGTTGAATATGAGGATTTCAATGAGCCTCTGTCCTTCACACTATCAAGAATTAATACTTGGGTAATCAGACCATTCATAACAATTATCATAATGAACTTGGTGATTAAAATCTAAATTTGGGATCTACATGCTTAAGTATGATTAGTTAGTTCATTGAGGGTGAGTCCCTAGAGGTAATGGTAAGGTAGTTAGAGCCTTGATCTAGAATCTAAAAAATGGGAGGATGACCCACTCTTTACTTAGAGGATATTAAGGTGGAGGGCATACAAAAATAAACTTTCCAAAAATAAAAATTATGAACTAAAACATAGAGACGAAAACCACTAAATATAAAAATATGCACTGCATAGACCTATTCCTTATCTTTTTTTGTGGAATCCATATGAGGCATTTGTAACACTCTCTCCCACCCCCTTAACTATCTCAAGCTATTGGAGGTGCTACTTATTTTCTTTACTTGATCCCCAAGGTATGTTATGGATATGGGGTTACAAAACCTCCTTTTCTAAATCTTCAAATCTGAAAACAAACACCACCATCACATACAACTCATTAAGAGGTTTCTGGTGATATAAATTTTACCTCAATCTGACTCCCATATTGAGACTTATGCCCATCATAAATTTAGCAAATCATATTAGGTTAAGTCAACATTAAATTTCCATGTGGCATCCACATGGTCCCTACATGGCCCACGTGGCACTGCCACATCAACGGAGGCACAAGGCCCACTAAGTCCTCACCCATGGTGTTTTGTTGCACATCACCATTATATTTAACCCATAACTTATCCACCCTAGCAATGTTATGTTTCCACTTCACACTCTTGGATGGTCATATCTCCAAATCCATCTACACTTGAGGGAAAATATGGTGCAAAGTGTAACAACCTGAAATTATATATGCAACTAGTTACATCAATTAATGCAATTAATAATGAACACACAACTATTAAAATAATTAACATAGAATTTCAAAAAATATAAGAAGAGACAACTTACCTGTGACGGTGATATTCATTACTTGTTATTTCAAAGTAGAACACTATTTGAATCCCACTAACTTCAACAATGTTTTGGGATGACTCTCCACCCAACCGTAGGCCCAACTGCACATAATAGTTCTATAGCTAGCCACCTCCGAGCCCTCAATCAATGTACTAATGCCAAGGAATCCTTTGTCTCACAACACTTTTCTCCCAAGAGAATGGATGAAGGAATGGATGAACCTCATCCTCCTCATCATCCATTAAATAAACAAAACAATTCCAAAAATGGAAAGGGGATAATTTCGCACGCACACATTCCATGTGTCAACATGCCAAGTTTTATTTCTTTATTTTAAGTTTTATTTTATTCAATATTTCTCCTAATTTAACTCTTTCTTATTCTGTTCTTATTTTACTTCTTGTTAAATTTACTTATTCTTACTATTTTTATAATTTACTTTATATATATATAATATATATATATATAGAGAGAAGAGAGAGAGAGAGAGAGAAGAGCCTCTAGTTTATTATTAACTATTTTATTTATTTGATATTATTAATTATAATATATTTTCTCTATTATTACTATTATTTACTTTATTGTTATATTTAATTTACTATTATATATTGTTATTATTATTTACTTATATTTTTAATTTATACTTATTTATTTATTTTTATTATTATTAGGGTAATTACATACTCCCCATCTTTAAGGAACTTTGTCCCGGAGTTAATTTGAATCATTTAACATTTTATTTAGAAATTTATTGCTTCGCGTTTTCCCTACACCCTCTATTGAACTAGTACAACTAGCAGGCATCGAAAGTTTCCACAATACCTATTGAAATATGGCAACAAAAATATTCCAATTTAATTTGTGCTTGAATTAAATTGTGAATTAAAATCGAATTTAATCTTAACAACTACTTGGAAATAATTAATTAATTTATTTTAAATTAATTAGTTGGAGAAATTTAAGTTAGAAGTCTTTCTGAAGTCATGCAAGAGTTATCCCTTAAATTAAGGAGATAATATTCAGTTATATTTGAGTTGTAATTAGTTAACTCAGTTTACTGAGTTAAGTCTAGTTAAATTAGTTTCAAACTATTTGACAAACTAATAGTGAGTTAACAGTCAGTTGATGCATTAATGCACTCAACTAGTGCTACTCCAGTTAACTGAAGATTCCCTCATCAGAAACTCACGCATGTCTATTATGAGAAAGACCCAGTTGAGATTAATGTTCAAGGATAGTAAACTATCAGTTGCATGTGTTTTCTCATGGAGAAAACTCGTGCATGCAGTTAGGGATTCATCCTTGAGGATTGGATAGTTTTGAGGGTTGGTTCCACTTGGTAATAAGCTAATCATCCACAAGGAACAATGCAAGGAAATAGGAGCTTGGAGGGCAGAGAGGAAGGCTAGAGAGAAGCCAAGATTTCCTATGAGAATCTGTGAGGATTGTACTGAGAGCTGGCTAGCTGTGAGAGCTAAGTCTTTGTATAATTCTTATGTATTTCCACCATGTTGATAATACAATAGTGTGGGGTTTTTATCTGAAGTTTCCCCCAAAGTATTTTCATGTGTATTGTGCCATTGATTCTTCTTCTTCTGGTTATATTGTTCAGCTCGATCTTTAAGCTTCCAAAAATTGATAGTAGAAGTAGGTTATAGTATTCTATTTTCATTTATATTGCATTATCGGGTTAACTTATCACAGATTTTCTACATGGTATCGGAGATGTGAACTGTATACTGACAAGAGACTTCGAAGTTTGAAGTTCGGGGTTGTAGGTGCAAATCAAATTCATATCATACTTCAAGGTTGGTCAATGGTGTTCTATGGCTTGAAACTCGAGTATGCCTTAGAAGGTAGCTCAAATTACATAGCATGGAAAGATAGAATGGAGGTTGTATTAGAAGACAATGGCTTGAATGAATTCATTGATTAAGAAATCCTTAAGCCAGCTTCAACTAATGCACAAGAGTTGGCTAAGTGGAAGAATTGTGTGACGAAGGCAAGACAAATCATCCTTGAGGGAGTTCGAGACCATATTGTCTCCAGTATCCATGGGAAGGATACTCCATTTTCAATGTGGAAGACATTGAAGGACCTCTACCAGAACAATATTGACTAGAGAAAATTGGCATTCAAGGATAAGCTTCGAAGAATCAAGATGGAGAAGGGTGATACTATTTCCACATATCTGAACAAGCTCACCACCTACAGAGATGAGCTTGGCAGTGTGGGAATAACTACTAGTGATGATGATATGGTGAGCCTCGCTCTCCTTGGCCTTCCAAAGCACTCGAATAGCTATCAGGATGCTATGAATGGAAGGGAGAAACTATCAGATTGGGAACAACTGTGGTCAAATCTTATTCAGGAGGAGATCAGAAGGAGCACACGAGATGGTTCTTCATCCAAGAATGATGATGAAGAAAATTTGGGCTTAGCAAGTAAGGCAAGGAAAGGGAAGGGGAAGGCTTCCCATTTCAAATCAAATTTTTCTCATGAAGGGAAAAAGGGCGACATGTCTAAAGTAAGATGCTTTAATTGTCAGAAGATGGGACATTATGTGACTAATTTCCCATCGAAGAAGTCCAATAAGCGATCCTCGGAAGGATCAGAAGGTGAGGCATTAGACTCTCAATTCAAATAGGACTTTACCCTCATCACATGCATGGTGTCATCGATGATGGGTTGTGTCTGGTATCTTGAAGTGGAGCCTCATTCCAGATGACTGGTGATAAAAATTTATTCAGTGCCTTGGAGGAGAAAGACCTCAAGATGCACATAGAGATGGGTGACGACGAAAGGTATAGTGTTTCAAGAGTGGCCATGGTTGCTTTTAATAAAGAGCATGGAGCTCCTCTCACCTTGACAGATGTGATGTATGTGCCTAGACTAAAGAATAACTTGGTATCGGTCATGATGTTGGAGGACAAAGGCAACGATGTTGTCTTCAATGAAGGAAAGGCATTCCTAAAACACATGGCCACGGGTCAGACCAAGAGGATAGGGATTCAGGTGAAGAATCTCTATAAACTAGAGGTAGATGATTGTGCACCATTGAGTACGAAAGCAAAATTGGTGCAAAGCCAAGACATTGGCGAGTTGTGGCACAGGCATTTGGGCCATTTGCATCATGGGGTTTTGAAGATAATGCAACAAATATCTACAAGACTTCCCAAAGGTAAACTTAAGCAAGTTGACACATGCAAAGGTTGTACCTTGGGAAAGTACGCCAAGTATTCCTTTCATGATCGAGATAGTCAAGGAGAGGCTATCTTAGAGCGAGTTCATACTGATTTGTGTGGATCATTAGCGATGACATCCACAGCAAAACAAAGGTATTATGTGATTTTCATTGATGACTATTCTCGTAAATGCTGGATTTATTTCATGCAAAAGAAGGACAAAAATTTCACAAAGTTTTGTGAGTTCAAAGCTTTGGTCAAGAAAGAGTCAGGGAAGAAGATCAAGGCCTTGAGAAGTGACAATGGTGGAGAATATGTCTCTCAAGAGTTTAAGGACTTTTGTGTAGCGGAAGGAATTAAATGAGTCTAGGTGACGACACCTCATAACCCACAACAAAATGGGGTGGCTGAGAGGAAGAACAAAACTATTTTAGGGGTAGCACGGGAAATGCTGAATGACCAAGTCCTACAACTTCACTTGTGGGCTGAGGCATGCAACACAACAGTCTATTTGTAGAATAGAATGCCGCATTGCATACTTGGGATGAAGACACCAGAGGAAGCTTTCTCCAGTAAGAGACCATATGTGGGTCACTTCAGGATCTTTGGCTCATTGGTATATTGCCATGTGACAAAGGATGCAAGGAAGAATCTTGATTCAACAGCACAATTGGGGATATTTGTGGGGTACATTGATACACCTCACAACTATCGGGTGTACTTGCCTACCAGTCGAAGGACATTGGTTCACAGATATCTCAAGTTTGATGAGCAGAAGGCCATGTGAGTTTCCATTGACAAGGATCTCCAACTACAGGCTATGGAGGAACTATTGGTTCCTAAGGATGAGGAGCCTTAGACTAATGCAGAGTAGCCACATTTAGAGGTTCCAGGAGTGGAGACATCCACTCAAGCAGATTCTTCCAAAGATGGACAGAAGCGCACGAGAGAAGCTGACAAATTGTTGGAGGATGTGAGAGAGAATGTGGGAGCACCATCTTCTCAGCGCAGACAGAGGAGGTCACCTGAGAGGTACACTGGATACATGGCCCTTGTTGAGGAATGTGTTGAGACTAAGCCATCTTCCTTTGAGCAAGCAGTGTAGCAGCCGATTTGGGTTGATGCTATGGTGGAGGAGTATGACTCCATAGTTTGTAAGAGTGATTGGGACATGGTTCTGAGACTAGAGAACAAGTCAGTTGTGAGTTCCCGTTGGCTTTACCAGGTAAAGTAAGCTGTTGATGGTAGTGTGGAGAAGCATAAGGCAAGATTTGTTGCCGGTGGCTTTTCACAGGTCGAGGTGATTAACTATGATGAGATTTTTGCTCCTGCCTTAAGGTACTCATCTATCAAATCTATGTTGGCACTATCAGCATAGATGGGTTGGAAGATCTATCAAATGGATATGTAGACTGCATTCCTTAATGGCCAGATTGAGGAAGAGATGTACATAGAGCAGCTGAAATGTTTTGAGACCTTCGATCATGAGTCGCATGTGTGCCGACTCAAGAGAGCATTGTACGGGCTGAAGCAAGCACCTCGTGCTTGGTACACTAGGATAGACAACTACTTCACCAGGTTGGGCTTCAAAAAGAGTGAAGAGGATGCGAACTTGTACCACATCGTGGTGAAAGGTAAGTTGTTGATCATCGCACTTTATGTGATGTTCTCATATTGGCTGGTGTTGATCAGTTGATCGTGTCTTGCATGGAGGACCTTGCAAGAGAATTTGAGATGAAAGACATGGGTCTCATGCATTACTTCCTTGGCATGGAAGTGTCGCAGAAGGATGGGGAGTTGTTTGTGTCTCAGGGCAGGTATGCCAACGAGATACTCAGGAGAATCCACATGGAGAAGGTTGCTACTTCAAGAGAAGTGGCAGAGGCTACTATGTACAGGCCGCTTGTGGGTTCACTGATGTACTTAATGAACACAGGACCAAACTTGTTCTATGCGGTGAACCAACTGAGTCAAGCGATGGTCCAGCCTACCAAGATGTTTTGGATGGTGGTAAAGCATGTATTGAGATACCTCATAGGCACATATCAGTATGGATTATGGTACAAATGGACAGAGGAAGTGAAGCTACAGGGCTTCACTGATGCAGATTGGGTAGGGAGTCCATCAGATCGGAAGAGCACATCAGAAGGGATTTTCAACCTTGGGTCAGTGGTAGTTTCTTGGTACAGCAGGAAATAGAGGTCGGTTGCACTCAGCTCGGCAGAAGAAGAATACATGGCTGCATGTCAGGCAGCATGTGAGGCCATCTAGATGCAGAAAATCCCAGTTGGTTTTTTTGATCAAAGGATGGATCCAACTGTGATCTATTGTGATAATCAGAGTTGTATCAAACTCTCTAAGAATCCAGTATTTCATGATAGGTCCAAGCACATCGATGTCTGGTATCATCATCTCAGATATTGTGTAGTGAGGACGATCGCATTGTTGCAGTATATTTCGACAAAGGAGCAAGATGTTGCCATTTCGACAAAGGCATTATCAAAGTGTAAATTTGAGTTCCATAGAGATAGGATCAGGGTGGCAGATAATCCCTTTCTTGTTGAGAGGGAGTGTTGAAATATGGAAACAAGAATATTCCAATTTAACTTGTCCTTGAATTAAATTGTGAATTAAAATCAAATTTAGTCTTAACAGTAATTGGAAATAATTAATTAATTTATTTTGACTTAATTAGTTGGAGAAATTCAAGTTAGAAGTCTTTCTGAAGTCATGCAAGAGTTATCCCTTAAATTAAGGAGATAAGATTGAGTTATATTTGAGTTGTAATTAGTTAACTCAGTTTATTGATTTAAGTCCAGTTAAATTAGTTCCAAACTATTTGAGGAACTAATAGTCAGTTAACAGTCAGTTGATGCATTAATGCACTCAACTAGTGTTACTCGAGTTAACTAAAGGTTCCCTTATCAGAAACTCATGCATTTCTATTATGAGAAAGACCCATTTGAGATTAATGTTCAAGGACAATGTATTATCAGTTGCATGTGTTTTCTCAGGGAGAAAACTCATGCATGTAATCAAGGGTTCATCCTTGAGGATTGTACAGTTTTGAAGGTTGTTTTTCCACTTGCTAATAGGCTAATCATCCACAAGGAACAATGCAAGGAAATAGGAGCTTGGAGGGCACAGAGGAAGGCTCAAGAGAAGCCAAGATTGCCTGTGAGCATCTGTGAGGATTGTACCGAGCACTAGTTAGCTGTGAGAGCTAAGGCTTTGTATAATTCTTATGTATTTCCACCATGTATGATAATACAATAGTGTGGGGTTTTTATCTGAAGTTTTCCCCAAATTATTTTCATGTGTATTGTGCCATTGATTCTTCTTCTTCTAGTTATATTGTTCAGCTCGATATTTAAGCTTCTGCAAATTGATAGTAGAATTAGTTTATAGCATTCTACTTTGATTTATTTTGCATTATCAGGTTAACCTATCACAGATTTTCTACAATGCCTAGGAAATACCAAGGAATATTTTTCCTTTTTCCCAACTTTTGGAACTAGGCATAAAACCTCATGGGTTTGTAACATAGCCCATAGTTAGCCCCAAGGCTCGCACTCAACTCAGACAACATCTGCCCAAGGCAAGCACACAACTTAATACTCCAGGCATCTCGAAAGGCTGGCCAACTCACTCCACACTCACTAAGGTGCACAACCCAAGGCATTGGAATCCTTACACCCTCACCAGAATTTACCATCCCAATCAATTATCGAGAACTTGGCCTACAATATCAAACACCTGGCCTACAATATCAAGCACTTGGCCTCCTCAAGATGGTCCCATAGCCCCCCAAGTGCTAGCTATCAAGAGATATACAAGACAAAGGAACCGCTAGCATATTTAGTGTTGATTGAGTATGTCCCTAGCCCATATGGTGTTTCATATTCTCCCTTGCGGGTATGGGCTCCCACAGGATCATCAAATAACTAGCCCTATCAACCCATTTGTGGATTTCCTATCAAGCACCACATCTCAACATGCAACCAATGCATTAGTTATAATATCATAGTATCATAGCAAATAATCCACATGCCAAGTCTTGCATGTCATCATGAGAACATGACACCATTGTTAATCACAACATTCTATGTAGAATTTTGTAGAATTTTTCCTACAACTCAGCCAGCTTTGATACCAGGTAGAACTTTTTCTACAAATCAGCTAGCTCCAATACCATGTAGAAATTCCCACTATAGATTAACTTGGTAATGCAATGTACTAAAGAAAAACACTTGATCTACTTCTACAAACAATTGAGCAGAAGCTTAATCAACCATGAACAACAGCAATAAGAACACATATAACTGATAAGAAGGAATCAATTATACATAACATAGAAGAATTTACCCGGGGAAAGCACCTGCCTAAAACCCAATCTCTTTGTTATCATACAAGTGGAAATATAGTTTGGATTACACAAAGCCTTTGCTCGGAAGTTATCCAGCTCTCAGTACAATCCCTCTGCTACTCATAGACAGTCAAAGGCTTCTCACATACCTTCTCCTCTTCCCTCCAAGCCTCCTATTTCCTTGTGCAGCTTTCCTTGGGGTCCAGTGATGCCACCTATCTGAATTGGCCTCTTCACACACTCACTAACCTATGATCTAACTGCACAAACCTAAAGGAGATAAATCCTCATCATGGATGAGCTTCCTTTATAGGAAAAATATTCATCCAACTGATAGTACATTGTCCCTTCTCTGATCTCAACTGGGTCTCTGTCTAAACTAACATGCATCAGTTATCCATGAGAGAATACTCAATTAATTGAAAATAATAGTTGTCATATGCATGCAAGAAACAACAAACTGTATCTCATTAATTTAACAACTTGTTAAATTAATCTAACTAAACTTGACTAAGTTAAACTAAGTCAACTGATCCTCTCAATATAGAACTCATCCTTACTTCCTCAATCAGTCGAGCAAATCAAGGACACATTCCCCAATCAGTGGAGAAATTATTGCATGTTCTCACAAAGACTTCAAGTTTGATTTTCCTTAACTAATTAACTCATGGAGAATTAATTAATTAATATTCAAATCACTGCTAAGACCAAATTTGAATTTTACTTCCTATTTTAGACCAGGGACTGTCTAAAAATAGGAATCCAACTTGAACTACTAAAAATAGAACTTCTATTTTTAGCACTTCCATTTTTCATTCCCTATTGCCCAATCCAGCACTCATGCCCAAACTACTATTTTTAGCAGTGTTATTTTAGCACTTCTATTTTCAGCAATTTCTTGTTGCCAATTTTTGACACTCCCTCTCAACAAGAAATACTTCCTCTCAAACCTGATCCTGTACCTCTGGAATGTACTACATGCAACACATCTACCAAGTGTGGTTGCTCCAGCAACTCTCGGAACAAAAAAAAACTCCCAACTAACCTCTCTGTTGGGCTAGAAACATACTCTGATGTTGAAGCTATATCTATTGCTGACAAGTGCTCCCTCTCTGACCTCTGTGCTATTGCAACATCTCCATGAATCTCGTGCTGTTGCACCCTTCTTTGCGCTACCCTGCACTGTGCAACACACTTGTGCCTCTCGCATTGCTGCAGCCTGCATGCTCTGCACTATCCTAGGATTCCCTGCACTATAGCTCTCTCTGCCGCTCCATCCATATCTGTCTCTACCCAATCAGCCAGTTCCTGCTACTCCACATCGGGGCTCCCGTAGCAAGGTCTTATCCAAGAGGTTGGGTATCTCAAGGATTTTTCCCCTCCTCCTTGGGACGATCACTCTACATCGCCCCACCTCCTACCTGGATGTATGGTTGCATGTGATCCCTCTGCCTACCTGGCTCGAAGTTTCCCCCTATTAGAGGTCTCTGCATGAGTAGATGTCTCTACTCGATCTCCTCTCAGATTCCCCTGTTGTGGTTACTCCACAACCTCCTGAAGCTGCTGCACCAATCATGGCTCCTCCACAATCGTCTGAGACTTCTTCTGGCACTGCATGTTGAAAGGTAATGTACTCTCCCTCTCAACCACCAAGTATCTAACCTTTGCCTTACTCCTCAAGGATTTGCATGCATCTTGTATTTCAAGTGCATACAAGTTCTTGGCTAGCACACCAATCTGTTTCCACTTTCTCGTCGTCACGAAATTTCATGGGAAAAGAGATGATTTTAAATCAACGATATCTCCCTCATTTGAACTCTGATTCAGCCGATTTTTGTTTTGAATTTGGGTCTTTTTCCGTAAGGAATCCAAATCTTCTATTTGTTTCTGAAAATTTTGAATAGAGATTTTCAGATCTTCTCTATAAGCTCTCGGCCCAAAACTCAAAACTTTGAAATCTCCTCTCAGTATACGATTCTCTCCTTTTATCACCTTTGCTCTAATACCATGTAGAATTTTGTAGAATTTTTCCTACAACTCAGCTAGCTTTGATACCATGTAGAACTTTTTCTACAAATCAACTAGCTCCAATACCATGTAGAAATTCCCACTATAGATCAACCTAGTAATGCAATGTCCTAAAGCAAAACACTTGATCTACTTCTACAAACAATTTAGTGGAAGCTTAATCAACCATGAGCAACATCAATAAGAACAGATATAACTGATAAGAAGGAATCAATCACACATAACACAAAATAATTTATCTAGGGAAAGCACCTGCCTAAAACCCCATCTCCGTGTTATCATAAAAGTGGAAATATAGTCCGGATTACACAAAGCCTTAGCTCGGAAGCTATCTAGCTCTCAGTACAATCCCTCTGCTGCTCATAGACAATCAAAGGCTTCTCACAAACCTTCTCCTCTACCCTCCAAGCCTCCTATTTCCTTCTACTGTTTTCCTTGGGGAGCAGTGCTGCCACTTGTGTGAATTGGCCTCTTCACACACTCACTAACCTCTGATCTAACTGCACAAACCTGAAGGAGATAAATCCTCATCATGGATGAGCTTCCTTTATAGGAAAAATATTCATCCAACTGATAGTACTCTGTCCCTTCTCTGATCTCAACTGGGTCTCTATCTGAACCGACATGCATAAGTTATCCATGAGAGAATACTCAGTTATATGAAAATAACAGTTGTCACATGCATGCAAGCATCAACAAACAGTATCTCATTAATTTAACAACTTGTTAAATTAATCTAACTGAACTTGACTAAGTTAAACTAAGTCAACTGATCCTCTTAACATAGAACTCATCCTTAATTCCTCAATCAGTGGAGCAAATTGAGGACACATTCCCTAATCAGTGGAGAAATTATTGCATGTTCTCATAAAGACTTCAAGTTTGATTTTCCTTAACTACTTAACTCATGGAGAATTAATTAATTAATATTCAAACTGCTGGTAAGACCAAATTCAAATTTTACTTCCTATTTTAGACTAGGGATTGTCTAAAAATAGGAATCTAACTTGAATTACTAAAAATAGAACTTCTATTTCTCGCACTTCCATTTTTCATTCCCTGTTTCCTAATCCAGCACTGATGCCCAAAAAGCACGACACTGGCTCAAATTTCCTTTTCCAAGTGGTTTAACAAATATGCAAAAAGCACCATAGTGACCCATTCACTCTTTCAGTTCTATCACAATATTTCACCCAGGCCCTTGATGGGATTACGCTCATCTTCAAGAGATTGAATCCATTATTCTGGTGGTTTAAAAACTATCTTTTTATAGCAACCAATATAGGGGTCTATAATCCACTATCTAAGTATTTTCACAACTTTCTTTTCATAGAAAGCACTACAAGGCTCAAATTGCTTTATTTAAGTGGTTTATCAATGGTACAACAAGCCCCATAGTGGTTCATATTGCCTTGTCCAAGTGTCTTAACAATTATAAAATAAGCACTGCAATGATTTTTCATCCATTAAGCCTTTCATTGACCATTCTAGCTTAGACTCATAGTGCATTGGCCTCCACATAACAATACAGGGGATGACACCTCAAGTATATAAGCACAAACTCAAGGGAAATCCAGTCTAGTTCCACATTTCAAATTCCTCCTAGATGTTTCTTCTCTATAAGGAATTTTCTTTATCTATTGTTTGGTGTGTGTGTTCATCTGCGTCTTCTACTTGCATTTGTGTGGTATCGTCTCTCCCTCTCTACCTATTGTGTGTTGTCTTATTTTTCTTGTGTCATCTCGTATTAGCAACCATTGACCCCTCTCTTTTTCCTCTCCAGACAACTGTTCCCTATCTCGATCCACGAGAAGGGGAGAAGTGTTTTATATCCATGTTTCCCATTCCAAAACTTCATAATCTATCAACACTGACCACTAGTGGTTATGGTAATGAAGATGAATGAGGTTGGCATTGGCCTTCTCATGTCACCACAGAAAATTCAAGCAATCCAAGCAACGCCACCTCTGCTAGAGCATTGGATCCATGTCCCTCCCTTCAACCAACTAACAATTCATTTTCATATAAACTTACAAATGTCCCAAAAATTCACACAAAATATCTACAATTACAGGGTGCAACAAAATGTATGTTACAATATCTATTTTTTCTTTGGTCGTAGATATAATTTTTCAAAGAACAACATTTTTTATTTCATCTTTAAGAGGCAACTTCAACCACACTCAAAGTCCAAATTTTGTAGTATTTTAAACAATAGTCTTACTAAAGCCAACACAAATTTTGTAGTGCTAAATATAACCTATAAACTAAATGAAAGAGAAAACACTTTAGTGGAGAGAGCTCATACATCACAAGAAGTGCAAAACTATTGAAGCTTTGCAAAAAATAGCATCAAAACTTTTGGAACTTTGTCTATACTTTAAAAAATGAGTCTTATTTTAGAAAAGAACCGCATGTAAATATATCAAACCCTCAAAGGAATCATAATACTTCCATACAAAGGTTACACCACATTAAAATATTAAATCAATGATAGTATATTATAAGATTTTATGGTACCACTTTAGAAAAACATGTTTTAATGTAACTATGGTATAAAACATAAAAAAGGAAAGATTAAACAAACATACAATCTCTTATAATCATACATTATTAAGATAGTAAAATTAAGAAAAAAATAGAATAGATAAAATGTTAAAAAAATTATTAAAAAAACTACATGAATTTAAAAAAAACATCCATCCATTATAATAGATAAATCACTTCATTATATGAGATTTATTCTATTTTATAATTTCCAAAAAAATATTTATAAGTTAAATATGGAAATATTCCTAAATACTTTAGATTGTAAATTATTCTCAAACTAAAATTTTAGATAAATAATTTATAAAATATCACTTACTATCAAAATAATTTATAAAATATCACTTACTAACTTGATAGTGAGTAAATTGATTTAATTTGACTATAAAGAAAGAATCTATAATTAACAATATGTGAGCAAAGGTAGTGTCTTCATGAGAAAATCCTACTCCTAATACCAAAAGAATCCGATCATCATATTCGCATGGGATATAAGTGATTATTTAAAAGGAAAATAGGAAGCAAACATGGAGCAGCTGGATTGGTGTATCTAGGTTGATTGTTGTAGATTGTAGAGTCACATATAGTTTGCATGCGCATCATTTACCAAGATTAACGCTTATTATAATGGCTCATTTACCAAGATTAACGCTTATTATAATTATAATGGTAGAAGGAGATATGACTTATTACGAGTTAATCGCAACCAACACTGTCTCATTTAATTGTATAGTTACAATTTGTTAGAAAAAGATATTCAAGGATGATGAAAAACATCTTCAAATACAATCCATATTTATATTTGTTGGTCAAAAATATTTACAAAGTATTGTTTTACATGTGGTTAATTTTTTAATAATTTGGTTTAAATTTAATCGTACACGTAAATTGTAAATAAATAGTATCTATTCATTTTATGTAAATGTGATATTATTTGTATTTATTTTAAATTTAAGTTATATATTTTCATATAAATTGTAAATTTTATATTTTATTGTAGGTAAATGTAATATTATTTTTATATATTTTATATTAATTTATATGAATTTGATAAATGTAATATATTTTTTCAGTTTGAATGAATATAGAGTATTATTTATGTATTCATTTGATGTTAATGTGATATTATTTATATTTATTTTATTTTATCAATCTAATAGATATGAAATTTTTTGAGTTTTAATGAGTTTCAAATATTTTTTTGTTTAGATTGTAAATTTTGTGTATTTATTTTATGAATTCAAGAAATGTGAAGTATTTTTATATTTTTTAAATTTTTAATAAATGTAAAATTTAAAGATATTAAACATTGTATATTTTAAAAATTTTATTAATATTAAATTCGAAGAAATTGAAGATTTTATATTTTTAATAAATTTTATTGTATATAAATTTTTAGTCTACTTCATATCCATTGAAATTGGATTTCAATTAAGTTCAAGAATATTCATATATATAAGAGAAGATTGCAAATAAGTTAAAAATTGAAAAATTATGGTAAAAAAAGATATTTTATATATCAACCAGAAATGAAATCTCAATTTTCTCATTATATCAACCTGCAATCAACTACACTTTACACATTATTTATTGCTTCTAGATTAAATGATTATCAAAGCATCTATTCAGTTTTGTGAGTTAAACTTGTAAAAAGCATGATAACATAGTGGTTTTACATTAATGGATAGAGTTCTTTCCAATATATTAAACTTATTTTCACTGTAGATTTGGGAATATCTTGGAATCTGACTATGGGGAGAACAGTGGCTAGCAAAGACATCAAACATATGACCATTTTGCTGAGCTCCGAAATATTTTTAGAATTTGCAACCTACATTAAAAAAATACCCACACCTTTAGGAAAGAAAGAAAAAAAAAATTGAAAATATTTCTGAATAGAGATTTTTGTAAATACAGATATTTAGATAACTGTCTTTGGAATCTATTGAAAAAATTACAAAAAAATTATAAAAAAAAAGACATTATTCTCACTGCTTCAGAAAAACTTAAAACGGTTGTGTATGTAAGATCAAATTACAAGACAATTATCTAAAAAATGACATTATTCTAACTGCTTTAGAAAAACTTAAAAGGTTGTGTATGTAAGATCAACTGGGTACTCTGCACGCAAGTGCACGGTTCAACGGTCAGGGCAGTTGGCTAACTCGCACCCCTCCCGCTTTCGAACCTCCATTGTGTTGCTTCGCTGCAGCCTCTGCTGTTCCATTACTAATGTATTCCGGTTGATGTGACAGTTGTCAACTTGTCTGATATGTATATATGTAAAAAAAAGAGAGAACCCAATATCGCTTTTTCTGGAAACTAGGCCCTCTAAAAAAGAGATCAACTAAGTAAAAGGATCAGAGATGCCTTGCTGTGGTCCAAGTCATTGTCAAGCTGGCAAGTGAGTGAGCGGGGTGCCATGATGCATGGTATTTCTCTTCTTCAAAGCAACGAATGCAGGCAGGGAGCAGGCAGGGAACATTCATGATGAATGTTACCTTGCCCCTGTCTTTTGTTTTTGGATGATGCCAGCGGTTGCATGATGTGGGCACCGCCCCAAGAATCTACAAAATAAAACAAAGTATTACTTTATTCTTATCCAATAAACAAAATGAAAAACAATAAACCAATAATTATCTTAATAAATTCTTAATACTAAAGATTAAACCACTTTCACGTGACATGATTCACCAATTTGGACCTTGTGATTCGCACGAGGAAAGGGTAGCATTGGAATAATTCCAAGGTGGGAGTGCACTATGTTGGGGAAATTCCCGATTCATTAACTTTGGAATCAATCAGAGTACACGTTACAGTGTGGGGTTTGATGAAGCGTCGTGTTTTAAGGCACGCCTGCCTTTTCTGTCTCCCCATGTCAAGCCCGGGTTGGATGAAGTGTGGTGTTTTAAGGCACGCGTGCCTTTTCTGTCTCCCCATGTGAAGCCCAATAATTCATGGCATGGTGGAGGTAATCGAGGTTATATACCAAATTTCAAGTCAGGTTATATACCAAATTTCTAGAAGGTGTACATAAGAGAGTGACAGTGTGTTTGAAGGTTAGTTGCTTCAATTCAATCTCATTCTTGAGGATTTTAATTTGATTATTTAAATTAATTTAGAAGTGAGAAATTTCTTTCAAAGTATCTTTTTTATTATAAATAGATTTTGAATCATGATAAATTTGATTTATGTTTTAAATTTTTATACATTTTTTAATTGAAAAATGATTTAGTTGTTATCACATTAAATTGCTTTATTATTTTTCATTGTCTTAACATTACCATTGTCATAACATTATTTGACTCACTAATTTTGCTATAAAACTTGTTGAAATTTTGTTTTTATAAATTTATCAATATTGATTTCATTGTTATAACATTATTTGACTCACTAATTTTGCTATAAAACTTGTTGAGATTTTTTTTATAAATTTATCAATATTGATTTTTTTCTTTAAAATATCAATTAAAAAACAAAAAACGGTTTTAAACTTCGTATTTAAAATTAATAATCCGTTTTAAAGAAAATCTGGTCACCATATTACTCATGATGTTATCAATATTTAGGAGAGGGGACTCGTGAATCCTCAAATGAGCTTTACTAAAATTAAAAACAATGTTAAGAAACAACTTATTATCTTTCTTATTAATTATCATTTATTAACATAATTTATATGTTAAGATCATATTTATAATTAAATATTTTCAATGGATAAAGTATTTTTATAAAAGGAAAATGTTATAGGAAGTATTGTTCTAATTGTTAATATTATAAACTACAAATTATTTTTTCAAGTTGTTTTCATTTTTTTTATTTGTTTTTGAAAATGTTGCAACCCCAAACTTCATATCCATAAAAATAAGAAAATCCTATTCTTTATTCATTATTTTCAAGAAAAAAATTTGTTTTTCACTTTCTATTAATCATATGTAAAATTAAAACAAACAATTTTTATAGAATTAATAACTTAACCTTAATTTTATCAATATTTATTGATATTTCAATATTCAAGCATAAATGTTTGAGAATTTTTAAATGTTTTTCAAATAAATAAGGATTCTTAACAAAGAGTGCATAAAATGAGTGATGATTATACCGATGTTAATGCTGTCAGAAAATTCCACATTCACAAAAATTATTACAATTTTAAATTAAAATATTTTATAATTATGTTTTATTTATTCAATTTTTTTTTAAGAAACGGGTAACTTTTATTAATCAATCTAGTAAATGGACCAATACCCTTTCGTACATGGACGATTCATCATCTATTGTTTTCCAAAATTGGTCAAAATGAATTCTACTGCTACCTTGCTTATGCCCGATTATGCATGCTCAACTATGCCTCTAACCAGATTTATCTTATATAATCTCCAAATATCCCACCATGTAATTTTTTTACATAACATTTATCAAAAAGAAAGTTTCTAAAAAGATCTACATTCTTGTAGGTTCAGTGTCTGTTGACGCATTGACATTTTCCTCCATTGGTTGCATAGGAATCTATGGATTCAACTTCTCCTCAAACTCGCCTGGAAATTCTGCTTCAAGAGAGGAAGGGCCCTCGAGTCCAAAGACCTCCTTAGGGATGCCTACAATTATTGCTTCAACTATCACCTCTATTCCATCTACCTTTGAGATGACATTGTCGACTTTGGTGGCTAGGTTGATCACTCTTAATCCGAATCACTCCACATCCTCTGTTAAAGCTTCCACTTCCCACATTACTAGAGAAAAGTGTGATCTTGCTTCCACCATGATCTTCTCCCTGAATTTATCTAGTTTGGACAGGCTATCCTCTAGCGTAACCTCTACCTCGACCGACTCGAATATTTCTCCACCTGCATCATTTGAAGAAGCCATACTTGATAATGCATGATATTTCTCTGGAAATTTGAGCAATTCCATCCTTATCACTCACCATTTATAGCCAGGAATGTTCCCATTTCCTTTCCCAACCATCATTGCATTGCATTGAATGTCTATGAACCACATTTTCTTGTTGATTTTACCTTTTTCCTGCAACCGGTCTTTCACCCAATGTTCAGGAATTCCACACTTACTCCACAATTAGGGGAATGAAGTATTGGCCAATGGTATGTTATATCCCAAGGTGAAATCACATGTTAAATGGAAATAACTGTTTTTGATAATGACGAAATATTCCACCATTAACCACCTGGAGGGAGCAATCTATCCCTATTTCTGAGATCGATAATTGTCGCTCCAAGGCTATCGCTATTTTATTAACTATATTATTAATTAATACTAGGATATGCATCAGGGCCCATTTGTTCTGACTTGTCTTGTGTATTAAATTATCCCCTTCCTCCATTTTAATATACCATCTGAGCTTCATGGATATATGAAATGTTGGATCTCCTTGATACAGGAGAAGAACACCTTGTTCAAGACATGCCCCTTTGTTGACTTGCTCATCTGTAATTTTATTATTCTCTCTTTTAATGTGGAAAAAGGATATGGATTCAAATTGAGGGAATGGAATTTTCCGGATTGAATATGTCAGCATGATAAATGGGCTTAATGGATTGTAACAATTCTTTTTCTTTACAAGATAGTTCTTCCAAATTAGTGAGGTCAAAACCTCTGGATGAAATAACCTCAAAGAGAATCTATGATGCCTTCATAGATGATGGAAGGATATGAAGATTTATATTCTGGAATATGGCTTGATTATGTGAGAGCCAAATGGACCTACATATATACCTTGGCAAAGAAACCCAACTTCGAACCATTAACAAATAAACCTTGCATTTCAATAGATATTGATGCCTCCAATTTTCAAACATGTCTATCCAAATTATGTGGGATGGATTAAAGATATTTAATTGGATTTAATGCATAATTCCGTACATCCAAATAGAAAGGAAACCTGAAGAAGACATGTTGTATGCCCTCCTCTTTCCCTTTACACGTCACATGTCTTAAGGGGTCATGTATCTTCCTTGATTTTATGTTTTCCACCATCAATATCTTCCCATGAACTAGCTCCCAACAAAAGGTGTTTACTTTGGGAAATCTATCTGTATTCCATATCTTCCCCCAGATCTTGAATGAGGGTGGATGAGGAAGATGCGAGATTGGAATTTCATATCCTTCCTTCATCGAGTAGTATGGATTCTTCCCCCCTATCGATACTCTACGATCATTTCTATTAGTATCATTGACACTAATCCTTTTAAAGACTTTGCAACTACCTCCTCCCATATCTACCCAATTTCAATGGCCTGCCCAGGGTAAACATCAACAGAGGGCTACTATGACATGACTCAACCTCCTAGATAACCTTAAGGAAATGGAGCCAACAAAACAAGACCTTACTGACTTCCCTCAGGTGCTATACGACCACCAAGAGCTAACCAACCATTCCAAGTTCCCAACCCCTGAGTTAACTTTCCTTCTTAGTGAGCTAGACCCCAAGTTGCTCCCATGACAAGGCCTCCAAGTGATTTTAACCCTCCAGTCGCTCCCACAAGCCTACTTCCCAGCAACTACATTATTTTTCACTCAGATATATGCGAGTGACCTTGAGATCTGAGCCAATTTTTCAAGGCTAGGATCCAAACCTCTGCCCAAAACTTAATGAAACTCCGAGAAATGATAAATAACATAGAGACAAAGACTCTAACATAAAAATTTATCAAGGACTTGACCTAACCTGGTCTAACCATGACAATCAGTCTATCAAACACATTGAGAACATGATATTTACAGGACATGAATGCATATTTTAACATAGGGATATGGAACTTATCTGAGGTTTACTAAGGACTAATCCCCTCTCTCAATAGATGCAAAAACATATATTAGGTCATGTATTCATTAACCATTCATTTATCAATCAAACATGATAAGAGACGTAAATTGAATATGTCATAGAACCATGGTTATAACTAGCATATAACTAGATAAATAACAATGATACAAAACCATTAAAGCCACATAATAACAAGTAAATTTACTCATGAAATACGAGAGGAACTTAGCTCTTATTGACATATGCAAAAGCCAACAAAATCAGGGACTTCCACATACCACCCAACCATAGATTGGGTTGAAGAAAATATTTCTTTCAACTAATCACCCCTGTGCCATATTCTAAGCATGAATGTGGGATCTCATGGGATAAACCAATCCATAAACAAACAAGGGAATCCAGAGGTTAAACCACCTCCACCCTCATAGTACCGTGCTCTCACCTAAATGAGTCCCAAGATCACAAAACCGAACCGAGATTAGATGCCTCAGAATTACTTCACTATCCCTTGACAAAATTCCCTGTCTCTACCCACTTGTTGACGGCTTCTCAAAGAAAACCATCTCCACCCACAACCCTTAGGATTTTCCTTAGACCACCTCACCCAGATTCAAAAACTTTCAGAAATCCAAATCTCAGCCAAGAATGAATCTCATCACACCATGGCTATTCATAAATGGAAAGGAAAGGCTAAAACCACTATTGAAACCCAACAAAACCCATGCCAATGACAACAAACGAACCAAATACACACATGCATATACCATGCATGGTAAAACTAGCTAGGAAATCATACATGCAACCTATTACCTACAAGTATTCCCATTGAAGCCACTTGATTCAACATTTATTTGCTTGATCCTTTCTTTCCTTTTCTTTCCTTTGCTTTCCTTGTCCTTCCTTTTCTTTCTTGCTTTCCTTCTCCTCTTGGTACTCTTCTCCTCTCTCAGACTAATTCCAAAACAAAATTGAGAAAAGGCTATAAACTGATGCTCTGAGTCCTTTTTATTATTGATGCCTCTAATTTCTTTGTTTTTCCTCTATTTTCCTTCAATTTCCCCCTCAAATGCAACATGTGACATTTCACCTTCTTATTCTCCTAATTTCCTTTATTTTCATAAATAAAATACCAACAATGCCTTTTTTCATTTTCAAATCCTTTGCCAATTTCCCTTTAGCCATAATAAACAACAAGTGATTCCCACTAGGATACTTTTCCCAACATTGAGCTTGGAATAGTGTCCCATGACCATGGTGTTATTTTTGCCTTTAATAACTTTATTACATTAACTTTTAACCTGGGGTTGTTACAAATTTGGTCAAAGCCTTCGATTGAGTAGATAAATGAGTTAGAAAGTTAGGACACTACCATGCTATCCATGAACCTTCATGAACCCATTCTGGAATATTTTTTAGCCTTTGTATTCCATGCTCCTCCAGCTAGATTGTCAGATCTTGAAAATCAGTTTAATCGCAAATATATGTGGAGGATGGAATATGATCTTTCCATGATTGGATGCACCTTCCATTATCCGATTTCCATCACAAACACTGCAAAATGATTAGAGTCATTTCTTTATAAAACTTACAAATTTTGGAGCCACTAGAGTCCCAGGATTCATCCTCCAGTATGAGAAGTCTGACTTTGTGAAAGTATTTTTGTAGAAACAGAAGCTTCCACCACTCTTTCAATTCAAAAAGAAGTCTCCATACTACCTTTTCTCCTAATTCCAAATTCATATATTTTGGAACTTTTATTGGCAACCCTCCATATTTTTTTGGAAGCCTCACTATATTCCAATTGACTAAATGAAAGTGTTTCTCATTCACGGGGGATTCACTCAATGAACCTCTGACATATCATGTGTGTTCGTGGCATATTAAACTATACCCTTAATTTGACTAAATATTGGAAGATACCTCTAAAAATAACATTAATTAACCCCCTACTATTATGGACCCAATACACCTTCCCAATTTAAAAAACCCCTACTTTCATAGGATATTGTAGGTATCCATTTTTTCAGTAACATTTTTTATACCCCTTTATATTTTTCATTAAATTTTGAGCTCCATTTTTTATACCTACCTATACAAAAACCCTTTACCCCCTATATATCCCTCAATATATTATGTCATTTTTTCCTCAATAAATATCCCCCAATATGAATGCACGTGATATGGTATTTCTCCCTCAGTGAAGCCCCCGTGTTCTCATTCCCCTTCTAACCTTGGCATAAAAACTTTTGAATCATACTGCTTATTTGTTGAGAGATTCCTTTTGGGGCTAACAAATCAAATCCAATATACACTGGGAGTGAGGAGAAAATGGATTTGATGTGTAATATTTTTCCTGCCACATTCAACCATTGTTCACCCCATGAGAAGATTCTTTTCTTGATCTTTTGGATGATGGATTCCCAATCTTCACCACTCATCAATCCCAATGATATTGGGATACCTAAATATGAGAATGAATTCCAATTCCTAGCCACGAGGAAACCAAAATTCATGAGATCTCCTTCAAAACAGCTTCATATTAGTTCCATCCATACAACTAACTAGCCCTCCAAATAGAAATAAGTAAGAACCCAAAATATTTTTAAACATTGTTTCTATAATTTTTGAGGCCCCACCAAGCAATAATGTATCATCCATAAATTGTGAATGATTTATTTCTTTAACATTCCTTACTATGCTCAAGCATGAAAGACATCCTTCATTCCTTGCTGCTCCAAGTTTCTGATGAGACTTTTTGCCATTATAATATATTGGAGAGAAGGGAACAACCCTGCCTCAAACCTCATGATGTAGAGAATAAAGGGGTGGACCTTCCATTGACAAGTGGTGCTATCCAAGGGGCACCAATACATGCTCGAATCCATCGAATAAAATCTTGACAAAATCCCAACTTCTCAAGAATGAAAAAACGAAAGGAGAGATTTACTATGTTGAAGGCATTAGCCACGTCAAGTTTTATTGCCATTCCTTCTTCCCCTACTTCTTTACTTAAATAAACTACCTTTTGCACTAGAACAATGTTGTTTAATAAATTCCTTTACTGCATAAATCCTCCTTGATTCTCAACAATGGAGGGAAGCCATTTCTTCAACTGATTTGCCATCAACTTTGTTAAAATATTGTATACTGCATAACATAAGGAAATAAGATGAAAACAGAGTAATTAATAGCGTTTGAATGAGAAAATAGGAATTTATAGCACCACGTAGTTTATTTTTCATTATAGAGTTATTTAACATTCGAAAGAGATGTTTTTTATCAGGAACTAGAAGGATTCATACAAACTAATTGTGAATCCATCAAGGTCGGGAGCTTTGTCTAGGTATAATGCCTAGATTACTTCCAACACTTATTCTTCTTCTATTGGCTTGATTAGCTCCATATTCTCTTAATGTATTATCACGAAAAAATGATCACCTAGCCATTTCTAACTTGGTGGACTGAAATACACCATGTACATTTAATTTTACCATAGTAAAATCACTTTCGCTGTGGAAAATAATTTAGTAAACCACTTTTATTAAATTATTTTCGGATTTAAATAATAAACCCCATGAGAATAATTAGATAAATCATTATTTATTTAATGTTCTCTAGGAATGATTATTAAATCATTATTTAATATTTATTCCTTGTCACATTTGACTAAATCCCTTAGGAATATTTAAATAAATCACTATTTATTTAAATTTCTTATTTTTATTATTAGAATAATTATTAAATCATTATTTAATAATTATTTTGGTTTCACACCATTCTTAATTCTCACAAAAGAATTAATAAATCATTTTAGTTGTTAATTATTTCTAAATAAAGGTATTTAACCATTTTAAATATCTTCCCCTCTCGAATAAATATAATAAAGTATTCTAGGCAGTTAGATCTGAATTTGATTAATAATAATTTATTATTCTCCATTTTCGATATTAACTGCATACTTTGCTATAAAAATGAGGGTTTTTCATTCATTCTTCACCATGATCATAATCATCATCAACATTATCATCATTTTTATTGGACTCCCATTTTGAGTTCTCCACTTTTTTTTGGGTTTTTCACATATTGAGAGAGAGAATCAGTTTCTGAAGCATCAAGGATATCAAAGGACCCATCCCACGAAGGGGGAATTACAAAACAATCTATAGATCTCCTCCGCCAAGTGTTATCAATAAAATATTTATTCATTTAAAATAGTTTTTCCAATTGGGTTATCATACTGGATACTTTATATTGTTTCTTTTTGTTTTGGATATTTTCTTATTTTATTGTAGGTATTCTATTTGTGTTGCAGATCTAAGATGACAACAACCATCAACTTGTTGTTAGGGTCACTTTTCAGCTCATGACTTAAGTGAAGTATTTTTGGTACACCTTACAAGAATTTTCACACTAACATAATGAGTAAGTACCTAGGGATAACTTAGAAGAATTCATTTTCATGGTCCATTCGGATTGAATGAACACTATACAAGGAATAAAAATGATTATAGGTCTCCACCTTGATGTCCTTGACTCAATTTATTATTTCTCGAACCCGAGCTTGCTAATGGAAGAAGATGGTATTCAAGTCTCCAACCTTCAATCATAAACTTCTTGACTTAAGCTGCCATAATTATTCCTCTTTCGTGCTTGCTGAGAATATCTTGCTGGTTAGATCTATTTTTTTAGATGCTCCTCTTCCACCTTTACTAATTCCATCAACCTGTGATGCTATTCAAGCTAGCTCACTATCTCTCTTCTTAACTACCTAAGAGGTTTGAACTTTTCCTTCAGCGATTTTTGGAGGGCTTCTTTGACTGAGAATTTTTTTCTTTCCCATACTTAGGCCAATGAGCCCCTTACTATGGAAAGCCATACTAACTTAATCAAATCCACCACTGCTTCTTCTTGAATCAACATTGGGTTAAATATGAAGGGGATTGCGCCCAAATTTTATATTTTCTCCATTTGCAGCATGATTGGATGATGGTCAAATTCACCTTGGTATTTAATGAATGACAAGAACTCTAATCCTTTTAAAATCTAACTACTATGAACTAAGAATTTTTCTAATCGAGCAACGATGTGATTATCCCCTATTCGATGATTAGTCCATGTATATTTTCAAACTTTTGGAGCTACATCAAACATATACCATTCAGTAATTATGTCCTCCATTCGTTCTAGGAATGTGTCTCCTACTATGATTCCTCCTCTCTTTTCATCCATACTGAAAATTGTATTAAAGTCGCCCCCGATCATATCATTTTTCTGCAGTACTTTGTTCTTGATTTCATCCATAGAGTCCCAAAAATCTATCTTCTGACTGTAGAAAAATAAGGCATAAACGTTTATCACAGGGATGTGATCTCTTGTTTCCTTAGATTCCAAGAGGACCATTATCCAATCTTGAGTTTCAATGTTGTCGATATAGGATAAATGTTTCTCCAGCCATAAGGTACTTAATCCCCCTAATGCACTTCTTGAGCTTTGGGTTATTCCAACACTTCCTTTTCATATCGTTTCCACCATCTTTAGCACTTCCTTTTCTTCCAACTTTGTTTCTTGAATAAGCAACACCCATGGATTTTCCTGTGTAACAAGATATTTTACTACTAGGGATTTTACAAGACTCCCCAAGTCCCTTACATTCCATGATAGTACTTTCATTTGGATGTAGGGTTTTGATGCCCTACCCCATCTAGTCCATTTGTTCCTTTACCCCATTTTTCTTTAGTATTGGTTGGCTACCCAGTTTCATGTTTTTTCTGCTTCTCCTTCTCGAACAATTTCCTTTACGGCCTTCCTGATTTTTTTTAGTGATTTTTGTTTCATGGATGTTGCCTTCATCACTCCATCTATTTCTTCCACAACACTGACACTAGGGTATTTTGAAGGCATTCTAGGTTGTGTGGGGCTTGGAGTGGATCTGTTTCTCGGAAACCAATCTTGGTGGATCTATGGAAAATTTAAAGGATGGAATTTTATATTAAAGTTTCGAAACAATTAGGGGAGCTTTGAGGTCCAAAATGGGCCTCCCAAGGGAATTATAAAGTAATAGTGGAAATAATAAAATAATATTATATTACATCATCAAATTTTAGAGGGAAAAAAGAAAAAAAAACATTTTTTCAACTTGTATTTTCAACTTATCTCCCCATCCATTTACTCAAATTTTGAGTGGAAACACTCGTTGGATGTAAAATTTGATTTCTCATCCAAGGAGTACCCATGTTGCATACTTTTGATGAACCCTACTACAAAAAATGAGAAATACATGAAAAATGTGATTGTCCATCAAAAATATGCAACATGGGTACTCCTTGGATGAGGAATTAAATTTTTCATCTAACAAGTACTCCCACTTGAAATGTGAGTAAAACTTTAGGGAGATAAGTTGAAAAAGTAGTTTTATTATTTTATTAATTTTTAATCTTTTTACATTTTTACTCCAAAAATGGTGAATCATCCCCCATTATTGACATCATCATCTTGAATCCTATTGATTCTTATAAATTTTATTTTGGTTGTAAATTTTTCTTAGAAGGCCCATTTTAGATCTCAAAATTCTCATAATGCTTCGTGAATATTCCTTGTCAATAATATGAAAATTATAAAATGTTTGGTAATATTTTTGTTAAAATATTTATATCTCTAATGGTTTTATATTAATTGATATAAACTTTTGACAATTTTTGAGGTAAAGAAATTTTGTATTGTAAAATTTGGGCAAATCATTTTAAAAAAAAATGGAAAATTGTTGAATCTTTTTTTTTTTGAAAAAACATGAAAAATAAGACCACTTGCGAATATTAGCCCCTAAAGTTTTCCTTGGGTAGATCTGATGCCTAAGGAGGGCTTCCTTCATTAATCTCCCCTTCTTCAACTTCCTCGTTATCCTCTTCATTCCCTTTCTCTTCATTTTCTTCCGCAGTTGTTGTCTCATTAATGCCTTCCTCATTTTGGTTTATTAGTGTTGAAAGGGTTTGATAAGGAAGAAGCCACATTGTTTCTTTGTTTAGATTGGGGTTTTAAAGTAGCATTTTTTTGTTTTCCACTTTTATTATGTATCTACCATTGATCTTTAGGTGAAGCGGATGGATCTGATCCCTTATTTTTTGTAATCTTACTAGACTCATGAGTGAAGTGACCATACTCATGACAATATCAACATTTCAATGGGATCTTCTTGTAATCCATGATCTACCAATGCTTCCAGTATCCTAGGGTTATATTTATTTCTGTAGGTGCCCCATTTTTGAGATCTACCTCCACCAATATTTTGGCACAAGAAAACTGGGAACCTTTGGGATCTGCCTTATCAATGTAGTGACCTACTCCATTTTCAATTTAACTAGCACACCTTTCTCTCCAACAGGACATTGGGAGCCTTGCCAGCTTAACCCAGACTGTGATTGTTGTTGGGACATCCTCATCTAGGTTAAAATCCAACGTCCATTTGTTGAACTAAATTCCCCAGAAGCCGAAGAAATATAACCCATTATGAAAACCACATACCTATCCTATTTTAACTCAAATAAGAATACAGAAAAACCATTTCGTACTTCATATAGGGAAACATTTCCTTTCATCATTGACCTCCATTATTTTTTTATCCACATTTCCATGGATCTTGGGATGACCACATACCTGTGAATTTTATTATTAACACTCTATCAGAGTATTTCATGGAAGTTCTTCGAGCTCCAATCTATAGATAAATATCATAGATCTCATCATTTATTTTGACGAATCTCAACTTCGTTTCTACAATCTTTATATACTTTCACAGTGAGGCCACCAATGCTTGAAAGGAAGATGCTTCTTCCATAGGTGATGGAGTTGAGCGCAGAGGAGGACAGGGAGCGGGGGGGAGAGTGCGAGGGGCTCCCTCTGTGGTGGCCATTGTGGAAGATAGGGTTTTATCAGGTGAGGGCTCAAAGTAGAGGAAAGAAATATGATATAGAAATAAGGGATCTAACAATTTACTCTCTATTTTTTTCACTCAATTATTATTATATAGAAAAAAATTGTTTACTTAATCAATGTTGATTTTTGGGTAGTTGCGGGATGTTTTCCTCAGCTACACAAGTTAAAATCAAAAGAAAGAAAAAATAAATTTAATTTAAGTTAAAATTAAAAGAAAGAAAATTAATTTAAAATTTAATTTACAAAGAGATGTCTCTCTTTGGGGCAACCTAATGTCACTATAAAAAGGCACTTGATACAATCATAACATACACGTCACTCACACAAATGGAAGCAGATCTAAGGAAGATGCCAAAATTTTCCAAGAAGAAGATGCTAAATCTTTCTAAGAAGTTGAAATTTTTGCGTGTAATTACTTAATGATGTTCATATATCATTGGAAGTAATTACAACATATATATTTTGCGCTCCCACCTAAAGAATGAAAATAATTCCATAAATTATGGTGGGTAATAATTCATGATAAATATGTCTAACTACCAAAATATAAAGATGCAAAGAAAATTCCATAAACTATGGTGGGCAGTAATTCATGGTAAATATGTCTAATTACAAAAATATAAAGAATGCAAAGAATTCCATAAATTATGACTATATATGTCAATATGGAATAAGGAATAATTGAAAGTCTTTGATTCAAGCATATGTATTTTGAATTCAGTTTCCTCAAACAAGATTGGTGAACACTATATTTCATAAACATTAAGTGGCATTGACATTAAAGAGGTGAATAGATAGAACATATTTCAACTTGACATATTTCTTGGTTGCTAGATTGATAAATGTTTCCATGTATAACATACTATAATGTGATAAATAAGTTTCAATATTGATGATTTTTTGAATAATTAGAATGAGAGTTATGCATCATCACTACAATCTTGTTTGAAGTACTTTTAGATCATCTCTTATCATCATAGGACAAGCTCTATCAAAAAGTATAAAGACTTTCATCATAATATTTTGATATACTAATGTTTTGTGTCAAAGTCTAGAAGAATGAAAAGTACATTAGAGGACCATGTCAATGATCTACAAATTGTATGCAGTTATAAATAAATCCTTTAAGAATCCTTCAAGGGAAGTTGTTGATTGTACCATCTTAAAAATTGTGGTATATAATGGTATGTGCAACCTGTGTGAGTGTTAAAAGAAATGATTAGAAGATGCAGATTCTGTAATTCCATATACTATAGTGATATGTCTTGCATTGACAAGATAAGTTTGGATCTGTAGTTCGATGAAGAAAGCTTGAATAAATACTCAATCATAACGATCAAACCTTGTAAGAATATATAAAAATCTAAAGGGACTTATATATTTCAAGTTTTTGTGTTTCCTTATGATTCAAAAGCAGGATATTGTATTATATCTCACCTTGATGAAGGAAAAAAATTATGATGATAATATCACAATGGAAAAGTGGTTGAGCTCTCTTTAAAAGTTGGAAGTTATCTCAATAAAATTGATTATTTGTAGAACTTGATGTGTGTAGATTTCTTGGGTTGAAAAGCTCAAGAAACAAGTATTAGTAATGCTCAAATATGCTTGGGAAATGGACATGAAAATGAGAATTCTACACATTGCAAAAACTCTTAGACTTATAAGAAGATGTAAAACTAAAATATAAGGTTTTATACTTTGTAGACCCTAGAAGGCTACAAGGCTTAGATAAGAAATCCTTAGGGTTTATAAAAAAATCCCTAGGATTAATCAGTTCCACTTAAAGAAAAAACCCTAAGGAAAGGAAATAAACATGTTGATGATGATGACAAGGATGAGCATTTCTAATTTGATGATATTTCAATGATTCCTCAAAGAAGGAAGGATTAAGAGGAAGTTGAAAATTCCCTACAATCCTTAGATTAAAAGGACCTCTTAATGAAGGTTGTGTGTACGTTGTGAAGGATTCCAAGGCTCGCGCAACAAATGAATGCATTAGAAAGAATGAAGAAAATTTTATGACAAAATGATTCTCTAAAGGTGGAACACAAACTCAACCAGATAGATTTATGTTTGAGAGGGAGAAATGGAACAAGGCATCTAGAACCATGCTAGATGACTAGAAGAGCTTCTAGTTCAGAGGAAGTGGACAATGAGACTAGAGAGTTTGAAAGAAAGATGTGTGTGAAAAAAAGATGTGTGTGAAAATTGTGCCAAGGCCTAATGGAAGTCAATGGTGACTTCCAAGTGGATCTACAAGATCTAGCATGCAACATATGACAACATAGAGTATTACAAAGAAAAATCTGTGGAAAGAAGGTTCTCCCAGAAAGACAAAGAAGACTATTGTAAGATGTTTTCTCTAATCGTTGGGTACCTTGGGTTTTTATGACATTGTAATCTTGTAGATGACTTATTCTAACATAGAGGAAGTGAGGATGGAAGGAATATTTTATTCCACGATAGGGAGAGTAGCCATGATTACCATAGGAATCCTTACTTCAGTGTTGGAGGAAGATGGCCTTAGAATTTTAGATGATGGATCTAAATTTGATGCATTACTTTCTTGTTCAAGGGAATTATACTATTAAGATCCTTTAGATGATGGAATACAAGATTGATTCCCAAAGATGAGAGATCTCTCATAGAACTATCCCTTTATACCAATGGACCATGCCAAACAACATATATGCTTTAGTGATTAGGAGGCAACAGTGATAGAGGGAGCATCCAGGATTGCAAGAGTAGGATCTATTTTAGTGTGAAAGGGAGCACCTAGTAAGGGTGATTGGAAAGTAGTTGTGGTGCTGCATACAATAAAGAAAGCTATTAGTTTATAGTTGAGCTAAGGCATGCGACATGCCATGTGTCGAGGTATTGACATGGTACAGTTAGATATGGATTGAGATATGTCTCAAATGATGAAGTACATATGTTGTGATTAAGCAAGGAGTTTAGAAGACAGAAAGATCACAACATGTTGTTGCTTTAGTTTGGGCTCTGCGGGTAGCAAGCATCTGTCACACTCAACACTATAGAGACTGTATATATTGCATCTAGTTTGGTGAGTTGTGAAGTAGTGTGGCTTTAGAAGTTGCTCATAGGATCATTTGACTAGGTGTTGAAATCAACCATGATATTTTATGTTAGTTAAAGTTGTATGATAGGTCGAAGAAAATTGAGATCAAGTACCAGTGCAACTACATTTGTGATATGGTACAAAAGGGAGAGTTGAGGCTCTAGTATATCTCCACTGATGAGTAGATGGATTACATCCTCGCAAAGAATTTGTCTCAACTAAAGTTTGTATACTTCATATACAATCTTGGACTAGTGGAGAACCCCTCTATCAGTGAGAGGAAGCATTGATGTGACATCAATAAGGTCATGGATCAGACTGTTGGTAATAACAGGAGCTTGGCCTAGATTTTTGGTGGGTGGAAAATAGGGGTATATCTTGGCCTATTGGTGACAAAATGAGCATGACCAAGACTATTGGTGATATAACACAAGGGACAAACATTCTTGAAAGGAATAGTCTTTGAGGCCCGAAAAATCATCGAGTGGGTGAATCTTAAGTATCATGGCCTAAAGAAACTCCTTTTTACTTGGGACATGGGTTTCCCTAAGGTTTGACCATGGGGGGTGGAAACCCTGAACTAGTCAGAGTACCATGAGGTGAGGCTCCCACAAAATCAAGGTGACTAGTTGAGTAACTACCATCGGTTAGGAGAGCTAACTTAGGGTTTGGTACATATTGATGATGATGTTAGTGATGATGATATTGCATCATGGATATGGATTCCCCCTATTTCATGTACTTTGATCAGAGTTAGGGAGGTTATCCTCGTGTCAAGTACACTGACCATAAATTAGAGAAAATGTGTTGATAAATTCGATAACATCATAGATAAACATTCTTCCCATCTCATGTACTCAAATTGAAATTGCGGATGTTATCCCTCTATCAAGTACATTGATTGGAATTAGGAATAATGGTTTGGTCGATAGACATTCTCTCTATGTTAAGTATTGTGACCAGAATTAGGGAGAATGGTCTAGTAGAGGCTACTAGAAAGAGTGGATGCATTCTATTGTTTTTGACCCAACCACTCTATAAACGTGAGTTCCTTTTCAGCATTAGGCTTAGTTACTCATTGAGTGAGCCCATATAACATCATGGCCTGGAATGAGGTTTGTGGAATTAGGACATGGATTCCATTTAGGGTTTAGCATGTTGATGGAAACACTATGGTGTAAGGATGAAGATGTCCTTTACGGTTTGACCATGGTGACGAAAACCTTGTGGTGTGAATATGTGGATGTCTTATAGGGTTTGGCTAACCCTATGAAGTTGGAACGTGGATGTTCCCTAAGGTTTGACCATGGTGATGGAAAACCTGTACTAGTTCATATACCATGGGGTTGACGTACTGACCAAATCATGGGGACTAGTGTTTGTACCATAGGCTAGGTGTTCTAGCTTGGATGATGGTACTTAGTACATATTGATGATGTACCATAGGTTAAGTGTACTAACCCAGATGATGGTACCTAGTATATACCAATGATATACCATAGGTTAGGTGTACTAACTTGGATGATGGTACCTAGTACCATAGGTTAGGTGTGCTAACCTAGATAAGGATACTGAGTGGATGCTATGATTTTTATAGGTCAAGTGTGTTGACCTAGATAGTTATGATGTTGATAATGTGAGTTGAGAAACCTTATTCTTAATGAAATTTTTCAACAAAGAGATACATCTAAGGAACCAAAGATAAATACCTCCCTAGATAAGAGGGAGTGTTGATTTTTGGGTAGCTGTTGAAGGTATTCCTGAGATACACAAGTTAAAATCAAAAGAAATAAAAAATTGATTCAATTTTAAATTCAATTTAAGTTAAAATTAAAAGAAACAAAATTAATTTTAAATCTAATTTACAAAGAGACGTGTCTCTTTTGGGAAACGTAATATAGCTATAAAAAGATACTCGATACAATCACAACACACATCAATAATGTATTAATTTCTCTCTCTTACACATGGAAGCAACTCTAAGGAAGAGGCCAAAGTTTTCTATGAAGTTGAAATTTCTATGTGTAATTACTTAATGATGTTCATATATCATTTGAAGTAACTACTAGATGAAAAAATTCATGCTTGTGTACTAAGCACTATAAAATCAACAAATCAATATTGTATATAAGATATCACTGAAATTTTATATTTGTTGATGAATTTAAATTTAAATCAATGCCATTAGAAACATGTCTCAAGTACACTTCAATAAATTTAAAATTACATTTTCATAATTATTCATATAATAAAGCAAGTTTAAGAAGTTGATTCTTGAAATTGTTGTAATGAAGTACATGCTTGCTAAAAATTTTAGGAATGTGCATGTAGTATAGAAATGTATACACATTTTTATTAACCTTTATGCATGCCCCATGCACATCGTATTGACGGGTCTTGAGTTCTTGACCATAGTCAACAGAGGGAAAAGGAGCTCCCAATGCTAATACTTTCCTATCAAACTCAAGCATCATGGATGAGTCCTCAAACCATCACATATGACCTCTAAAGGGTATCATTTAACTCCAAGCGAGATATGGCTACTATGAACAAGTTAGATATGAACCAATGTTAGGTCTCAAGGTTTTATCAAGGTTATGGGAGGACCATAAGAGTCGTGTGCCCCTATGTTATAACATCATTTAGCACTCTAGTAGACTTGATGCTCTTGTATGGCCTTAGGCAGCCTTTTCCCACACAAAATTGATTTTATATTAAAAAACAATATTTCAAATTCGATACGAGACTCTACCCATTCAAAAGCACATACATATGGAGGTTCTATAACTACATACCAGCATATACCTTTTTTAATATGAAAAAATAAAATAATATGCTATTTTTCAGGCAAGCTTCATGGGTTTTATTGAGAGGCCACACACAAGAGCCCATAGCACAACTAAATTAACTAATTTCAAGTGGTATATATACACACCTTAGGTAGGCCTAAAGGACATAAGAAAAGAGCTATCAACATTATACCCATTTTTCTCCTAGATCAAGTCTGATTTTTTGTGCCTCTTGCACTCCCAGTCTCTATGTAAACCTTGGTTTCCTTTACAACGATGTTCATCATATTTATAGCATCTCCTTCCATTTGTTACAGAGGTTGTCCTCATCGCTCTGTTTGGACTATTAATTTATGGTATGTTCTATGCTTAGTGCAGTTTACTTCAATTTCGTCTTATTAGCCACTGATTAGCAATCACATTAACATATAGTAAAATGTAGATAGAACATTAATAGATCGACATAAAATAGGCCAAGATAAGAGACACCAGATGTGGCAGCTAGCCAGGGACAAACTCCAATGCAGAGAAACCCTTTGATGAATTCTTCTTTAATCTTCAATAGTTCAGCAGAGAGAGAAATGGTACAATTGTACAAATTTGAAATTTTTATGACAATAGTAATAGAAACCCTAACTAGCACTTGCAAAGTAGATCAAATGGTCCACAAATGACCTTGAGTCAATCCTTGGTCAACTCAATGTTAAACAATAATGAAGGGTAGCCCAAACAACCCAAACGAAATGGTCAAAACAGGTCAACAAAGTAGATGCCCTGTGGTTTTCCCTAACGAGTCAGTGTTTGTCACTTTTTTGGTCAAATCAAGTCCCCATATGGCAGATCAAGATTGCGGCTTGCTTGAAGGAGACTCCCCACACTAGGCCATAGACAAAATGCCTCCCTCGCTGGTCAACACAGTCATCCCTTGCTTGTTGCACCCAGGTCAACAAAAGTCAACACAAAATAGACATGTGTCTTCCTCCGTCCTGCGTCTTGCTTACTTCTTTGCGGCATCCTTCTTCTTCCATGTGACAGCTCCTCCTTCTTAACCCAATCAAGTAAGGAGAGTGAGAGAAAAGAAGATAAGATGAGATGAGATGAGTGAATAATGACTCAACTTCACTTGTATGTATATAATATGTTGTTGAGCTATGGAAAAGGTATGAATTTAACATTTATTTCATTATCTTTTTCTTTAATAATATTCCCTTTGTATTCTAAGATATCGATATATCAAAGAATTCTAGCAAAAACTAGGGAGTTATTGATTATTGCAATTTAGCTAATTATTGTCTTTACTCATGTAGGAAAAAGATAAAATGGAAATTACCATTCCAAGGAAAAAGACAAAGTGAAGTAATTGTTGTTCCTTCACCAGGATCCAGTATCCAGACAGCAGACCAAGAGTGGAACGCACAGTTATGGATATGGACAGAGAAGATCACATCATCAGCGTAAAAGGCAAAGAGCTAACTGAATATGCAGATTTAGCGGATCTCTCAGGATCTCTTGATACTAAGAGAATGTTGTACCACTTTATCCACTATTACTATTTTGTCATTATAAAAGGGACAGCGATTGTAAAGAAAAGGGGGACCATTATTCCGAAATTAATATGGTATTTTTACTTTGATATGGCATTTTTGCTGATATAATATATTGCCTATGCTTTTTATCTCCTTCCTATCCAAGAACTGCTCCGATTGTTGTGTCTAAAGCATCAGATGAAATTTGGAATGGCAAATCCCAATTTGGGCCCCTTAGCACTGGGGTTGTTGATGCAAACTTTTTTAGATCCTCAAAAGCACGGTCACACCTATCTATCCAAATAAAATCAATATTTCCTGTTAGTGTGTATAAAGGTGTAGCAATCTAAGAAAAATGCTTTATAAATCTTCTATAATAACTAGAAAATCCCAAAAAATTGCATACCTCTATTTGTGTGTTAGGGATAGGTATTAACAAAATTATCTGAATTTTAGCTGGATCTACCTGTATTCCAACTGCTGAGATATAATGACCTAAGATGAGTCCCTCTGTCATCATCATATGACACTTTTCATGGCTCAAATAGAGCCTGGTTGCAATGCATCTTTGCAGCACTTTTTCTAATGTTTGTAATGTTGGCTCGAAATCATCCCCATAAGGTGTGAAGTCATCCATATATACTTCGAGCCCTTCATTTATTAAATCTAAAAAAATGTTGAGTACAACCCTCTGAAATGTGGCAGGGGCATTGCATAGCCCAAAGGGTAAGACCCTACAAGCAAATGTTCCCCAAGGACAGGTAAAAGTATTTTTATCTTGATCTTTAGGGGCAATCTGAATCTGATTGTATCCACTGAAGCCATATAGGAAAGAAAAGAATTTCTTTCCTACAAATGCATCCAATACTTGATCAATGAATGGAAGGGGAAAGTGGTCTTTTTGGGTTGCTTTATTTAGTTCTCTATAGTCAACACATATCCACCACTTTCCATTCTTTTTTGGCACCACTACTAATGGAGAGACCCACTTGCTGTTAGATATTGGGTAGATAAAGTTTACATCTAAAAGTTTTTGCAATTCCGCTTTCACAATATCCTTAAAATGAGGATTTAATCTCTGTTGGGGTTGGCGAACGGGTCTAGCATCCTTTTCTGTATAGATGTGGTGCGTACACAACTGGGGACCAATTCCTTTCATGTCTAGGTAATCCCATGCAAAGGCTTCTTTATATTTTCTCAGGAGTTGAACCAGCTTTTCTTCTTGTTTAGCAATCCAGTTTTTGTTAATGTTCAAAGTTTTTCCTAGCTCAATTTCTATGGTTTTGCTGTTGTAAACAAAGGTGGTAGGTATTGATTGATCATGAGTATCTTTCAGGGGATCTTCTTCTACTTCATTATCGAATGCTATTTCGATCATGTGACATTTTAGATGAAATATGGTTTCTGGTTGGTTAATGAAGCTATTAATGATGTCATCTTTCGTTTGGTCTTTAAATTCAAGGGCATCTTCTATGGTTAGTAGTGATCTAATGTTTTCAGTTAGGTATGATACAGGTTGTTTTTTTGTTTTGATTATTGTTAAACTAGGCTGGGCTGGAGGATACAAGGCTAAATTCTTTACATTGCTTCCTCTTGCTATAGTCATGCTGCCTTGTCAATAGCCAATGTAAACGTCATCAGTTGCTAGCCAAGGTTTACCTAGAATTAAGGGGTGTCCATCCAACTGGTTTTTAGGGTTAATGATCAGAAAGTCTACAGGGTACTCCCAGGAGTCTATAGATACCATTACGTCATGTAATGCACCTTCTGGTCTGACTACCGATTAGTCAGCCAACTCCAATAAGGTTGTGGTTGTGTCTAATGATGTAATTCGAAGTTTTTGACAAGTGGTGGTTGTAAGAATATTGATTTCTGCTCCTAAGTCAACTAAGGCATTGGGGAAGGAGCACCCATTGATTTTCACCGTGACTATAGGATTTCCTGGGTCCTCATATTTTATAGGTGCTTCCCTTCCTGATAGTAAGTCAGATAGGGTACCGACTACTTGGACAGTTGGATTAGTTGTTATTTTCCTCTTTGGTTTTTTACATAATTCTTTGATAGTTTTTGTGTAAATTGGGATGTCTTGTATAGCCTGGAGGAGTAGAATTTTTATACACAAATTTTTTAGTTCTCCTAGAAGATCAAAATTAGGATGTTCTATTGGGCGAGGTATGATCAGTCATTCTGGGAATGGAGGAGAAGAGGTGGTTGTTTGTTCATGAGTTTTTTGTCTAAGCAGATTCTCTTCTTGTAATGTTTGTTCTATAGATAACGAATTTTCAGTTTGAGCATTTTTATCTCCCTCCGATTCTATTACACACCCAGATCTTAATTGAAGGTCGTTGCACTCCCTTCACTTGGTTTCTGGTTCTAGTTCTTCAATTATTTGCACAAATTGAATCGGTCTATTGTTGGGGTTTGGCCTGGGTTGGGCTGGGAGCTGTAGTCTTAATTTGGTCTAGGGATTTTGTTGCAATGTATAAGGTGTTGGCAGTGTAGGTTGAGGGAGGGGAATTGTTCCAGCTGGCTGATTCATAGGTCTTTGCCAGTTCGACTGCCAGGTTTGACTCTGCGAGGTGGAGGGTGACCATTGTTTTGAATATGCATTATTTTGCCAAAATGGTGGACAGTAAGTAAAGTTTGACCAATTGGTTTGATTTGTTTAATTTGGCCATGGTGATATGGGGAATGGCTTCTATGACTAGCTGGGGAAAGGTGGTTGATTCTGCCACATTCCATTATACTACTAAGGATTATACTGAGGAGGCTAAAAAGAAGAGGATGGATCAACGGGAATACCTATTTGTCGTTGCTACCACTAGCGGCACTGATTTAGTAGGTAAACCAGTTATGTTTCTTCTTCTGCTTCTTTGTAGACTACTTTCAGTCTTAGGAGTGATGGGCATCTTTTTGTGGCATGATATTTCATACAAATAGCACAGATTTTGACCGTATCCAGCGGGCACTCTTTGTGGCTATATTTCTTTTTGCATCTAGGGTAGAATATCACCAAAAAAATTTCTGCTTCTGTTCGTTTTTGTTTAGATTGCATAATGTCAAACTGCGTTGTCAGAATCCCTAAAATATCAGTTTTGAAATCTTCTAGTAGATTTCCAATTTCTGCGCGGGTTATACCTCCACCATAGATCTTTTTTTCCCTTGTGATTATGTCACGTTCTATTGGCTTCAGTCTTGTGCTGCCTCTTGAACTCTTGATACACAAATCAATGATGTTAGCAAAATTTTCCTGATATATGTCAACTTTGCCCATAATGTTTAATGTTTCAATCCATTTTTATTTCATCCCCTTAATTAGTGTAGTTTTTAACACATTGTCAGGCAAAGGTAAAGATGCATAGGGAGATCTCTAGAGATTGTATTGAAAATGTTCTACATATTCCTCTAGTGTTTCACTAGGCCTTGCTGTCATTTGAAATATTTCATCCTTTAATTCTCTGGATTTGCAATAGTCCTGATATTTTTTATATAAGCAGTTTTCATCTGATCCCAGTGGTTTATAACACCTCCACCTAACCCCATAAACCATCGTAAAGCTACTCCTTTTAATGTGGAGGGAAATAATTTTAGTTTTTAGGGATCAATGGTATAGTCATACCCCCGGCATAATACATCAAACTCAAATAGAAATGCATCTGGATCCTCTGATGTTAAGCCATGGAATGTAGAAATATTCTGGAGAGGAATGGCCTTCATAGGTGCATTAACAGCAATGTCCACGATGGGATACTGCAGTGTGGAGGTTTGAGGTGTTTGCTGGTTCTGGGCCATTTGATCAAATATGTGCCAATGCCCTTCTGGGAATTCCAGAGGGTTATTCCTAGGATGACTAGAAGGAGTAGGAATGAGCTTAACAGGACTTCCCTACTATGGGATAATGAATGTTCCCTGAACCACTATCTGGGGGGATCTTGGCTCCTTAGGTTATTCTGCTTTGTTTTGGATAATCTTGACAACACTCCCCTTATCTGGGTTGTTGAGTGTTTGAACTATTTCGAGAGGGGATCTTGACTCTTCTATTTCCCCTGGATCTCCTCCTCCTTCACAGAGATTACTAGAATTCCCTTCTTGTAAAGAAATTGGGCGACAATTCTCAATTTCTTGAAAATCTTGCTCAGTCTCTTCTATTTTGTTGTGCACCTCAGCAAAGGCTACATATGATGAGCCTGTGGCCCGAAGGGATCCAGTAGATTGTCTAGAAGCAACTTTTCTAGGGACCACAGATGGATGAGATTCGGCTTTCTTAATGATATCATCTATGAAGGTTGATCGACCAAGGGTCACCGGTCCCTTAGCTTTGTCAGGTTTTAGTAGTGGTTTTGGATTGTTTTCAAGTTTTTTCTTCTTATCCATACACACAATTCAAATATTTATTTATGTCCTAGGTCTTTAACATTTCTACTAGAAAGCGGGCAGGGGAGCAGGGATTTTACATTCTCTGTATGCACGTTCTTACCTTCCAATTTTAATACCCAATTCTCTCCTAACAGGCACTCATCAGATGCACACTACTCTTTTAAAAAATGGCTACACTCTCCCCGACAACAGTGCCAAAATGTTGAGTGATAAAAGGTTTCTTTTTAATTCCTATTTATCCTACATTAATTATCAATCCGGGTAAGATTTTCTATTTCAAGAGTGTACACATTTTTTTGGGATTTTTTGGTTATTATAGAATATTTATAAAGCATTTTTCTCATATTGTTGCACCTTTATACTCACTAACAAGAAATATTGATTTTATTTGGACAGATAAGTGTGACCGTGCTTTTGAGGATCTAAAAAAGCTTGTATCAACAGCCCCAGTGCTAAGGGGCCCAAATTGGGATTTTCCATTCCAAATTTCATATGATGCTTCAGACACAGCAATCGGAGCCGTTCTTGGACAGGAAGAAGATAAAAAGCCATATGCAATATATTAAATCAGCAAAAACCTATCTCCTGCTGAATTAAGCTATACTGTGATTGAAAAAAAATTCTTAGCTGTAATATATGCTGTAAATAAATTTAGACACTATATAACTGGATATCCTATAGTTTTATATACAGATCACTCCGCCATTAAGTATTTAGCAAATAAACCAGTTACAAATGGAAGAGTGACAAGATGGTTGATTCTCTTGTAGGAATTTGACATCACAATTAAGGATCGACCTGGAAAAGAAAACCCTGTACCTGATTTTCTCTCACAAATGCCAAAGCCAGTGGAAGAAGCAACAGTTGAGGATCAATTTCCTAATGAACATTTATTTTCTGTTACTGTTAGAACAACATGGTATGCTAATGTCACAAATTACTTGGAAGTGGGAAAATTACCTAAGCACCTAATAACTAATGAATGAAAACAAATAGTGCAGCGCAATACTCGATTCTCTTGGATTGGGGGCTACTTATTCCATACAGGGGCAGATATGCACATCAGAAGATGCGTCCGAGAAGATGAAGTGTTTGACATTCTAAAAGCATGCCACGATGGGCCGTGTGGCAGACATTTTGCAGATCGTAGAACCAGTCATAAAGTCTTACAAATAGGCTATTACTGGCCTACTATCTTTAAAGATGCTAAAAAGTTTGTTCAAGCCTATGATAGCTGCCAGAGGGCGAGACACCCTCGACAATATGATGAGATGCCTCTGAACCTACAATTAGTAATTGAGCCTTTTGAGCGATGGGTGCTAGATTTTATTGGTCCTATTAACCCATAATAAAATCAAAAAACATACATACTGGTTGTAATAGAGTATGTTACTAAATGGGTTGAAGCAGAGGCACTGCCAAGAGCTACAAAAGATTCAGTGATAGATTTTATTTTCCAATTATTTGTGCAATATGGCCTACCGAGGGACATAATTACAGATGGAGGACCGCAATTCATAGGTAACAAGATTGCTGCAACATTGAGGAATTACCATATTCTACACAAAACTACAACTCCATACCACCCACAGGAAAATGGCCAAGTAGAAAGTACTAATAAGGTGATTGAGGCAATACTTACAAAAACAGTTGCATCACACAGATGTGACTGGGCTTCAAGATTGCTAGAATCCTTGTGGGCATACCACACAACGTGGAGAAATACCACGGGATATTCACCATATCAATTGGTGTTTTGTAAAGAACCCATCTTCCTAATCGAATTCGAGATTCAAACATTAAGAACAGTGTAGGAGGTGATTTTGGATTTAAATGAAGCCCAGACCAATAGATTACAATTGTTATGCTCTTAACCTGCAAATGATACCCAAATACAGAATATGCAAAGAAAAGATACCCAGAACACAGAATAGCAATGATTTTATTATTCAGAGAGTAATGTTCACTTGCCTCTTCGAGGGGGCAACCTCCAATAGAGTAGAGCTCAATTACAAAATATGACACAATGCCCTTGCAAGGAGTCTCTATCCTTTATATATGACTCATACATGCAATACCACGGGCCAATACCGTGGTATTAATAATACCATCTATCTAATACTACGGCCCATTTGCAACTAACTGTGGTTCCGTTATTAGTTGCGGATTAACCACTTACAATTATTAATATGGGCTTTATTGACTCTTGACTATGACGTGATCCCATTACATAAATAAGGGGGTTAAGGTGGGACCCTAACATGCCCTCCCCCTTAAGACTAGCCTTGTCCTCAAGGCTGAAGCTGCGGAAACTGCTGAAGAATAGTGGTTGGTTCCCCAGTTGCATCTTCCGGAGAGGTGTCTTTCCATTTGACGAGGACTTCCTTAATCATGCGGCCGCACAGTTGCTTGACTCGTGTGTCTAGGACCTGTTCTGGTTGAAGCCAGATGGACCCTTCTTCGTCCAATTCAGGTAGACTGGTCTGAATTCTGCAATTGTTCCCAATTACTTTCTTGAGGCATGAGACATGGAAAACTGGATGAATTTTTGCAGTAGGTGGCAAGGCCAACTTGTAGGCCACTTCTCCAATGCGCTGAAGTACTTGATATGGTCCGTAGAATTTGGGAGAGAGTTTCTAACACCCCTTGTCTTTGAGTGATGTTTGCTTATATGGTTGGAGCCGTAAAAAGACCTTATCCCCTTCTTGAAATTGGTGCTCTGAGCGATGCTGGTCTACCTGTTGCTTCATGCGGTTCTAAGCTTGATGAAGATTCTCTCGAAGATGGGCGAGCATGGTTACGCGGTGTTGTAGGAGTTTATCCACTGCTTGTACTTTTGAGCATCCCTTGAGATACGAAGTAGGTGAAGGTGGGAGTTGACCATATACTGCTTCATAGGGAGTCATTTTGGTGGTGGCATGATAGTTGGTGTTATACCACCATTTAGCCAGAGCTAGCCCTGTACCCAAAGGTGTTGCTTTTCTAAAGTGAAACACCTAAGGTAGGTTTCTAGACATTTTTTGACGGCTTCGGTTTGACCATCTGTTTGCAGATGATAGGAAGTACTGATTTTTGGTTGAGTGCCTTGTATTTTGAAGAGTTCCTGCCAAAAATTACTGGTGAAGATCCGGTCGCGGTCGGACACAATAGAAGTGGGCATGCCATGCAATTAGAAGATCTGATCCATGAAAGATTGAGCAACCAAAGTTGGTGTAAACTGGTGGGGTAGGGCGGAGAAATGAGTATACTTCGACAATCAGTCCACAACCACCATGATGACTGACTTGTTCCCTGACTTTGGAAGACTTGTAATGAAATCCATAGAAACCTCCGTCCAAATTGATGCCGGAATGGGGGATGGTTGTAATGTTCCTGGTGTGTTGACGGTTTCCCCTTTGTGGCGTTGACAGACATCACATTCTGCTACGAAAGTAAGGATGTCCTTTTTCATGCCTGTCCAAAAGAATGATCTTCTGGTGCGGGCATACGCCTTGTGAAAGCATGAATGTCCTGCAATGGGAGATGAGTGCAATTCTACCAAAATGCGACTTTTGAGGGTGGATGTTGGTGATATTACAACTCTATCCTTGTAGCGAAGAATATCATCCTGCCACGAGTAGCCCTTGGTGGAATTTGGATCTACCTGCAATTGGGAAATGAGTTGGGAGAGCCTGGGGTGTGAAAACCATTCCCTCCGAGCTTCTTCAATCCATTCTGGAATGGGGAGGGAAATTGCTAGTAGGGTACTTTCCTCCTCAAATTGGCGAGATAATGCATCTGCTACACTATTGTCTTTCCCTTTCTTGTAAATGATCTCATAACCATATCCCAGCATTTTGGCTAGCCATTTATTTTGTTGTGGGGAGGATAGGCATTTCTCCAAAAAAATATTTAAGACTGTGATGATCTGTGCAGATTTGGAAACGTCGCCCCAATAAGTAAGGTCGCCAGGTTTCGACTACATGTAAGATGGCCATCATTTCCTTCTCGTAGGTAGATTGGCCCAGATTCCTCCCACTGAGTTGTTGGCTTGTGAAGGCCAACGGTCACCCTTCCTGCATTAAGACCACCCCAATACATGTACCCAAAGCATCACATTCAATCAAAAGATTTGGTGAAGTCAGGTAGTGCTAAAACTGGAGTGGAACACATGGCATTTTTTAGAGCTGTAAAGGCCTGTTGTGCTTCCTCATTCCAGAAGAATGAATTTTTCTTTAAGAGTTGGGTGAGGGGATTTTCTATGCGACCATAGTTGCAGACAAATTTACAATAATAGCCTGTGAGACCCAAAAATCCTCGCAAGCTCTTCAAGGTCTTAGGTTGAGGCCATTCCTGCATTGCCTGGATCTTTTTGGGGTCCACCTTGACACCTTCACGCCCCACAATGTGGCCCAAATACTCTACTTCTGCCATGCCAAACGAACACTTGGAAATCTTGACAAATAATTTATGTTTGCGGAGCAGTTGCAAGAGTAGATCTACATGCTGAAGATGTGCAGCCCAAGTGAAACTATAGATGAGGATGTCATCGAAGAAGACAAGGACAAATTTCCTGAGATATGGTTTGAGAATGTGGTTCATAAGGCTCTGAAAAGTAGAGGGGGCATTACAAAGACCAAATGGCATGACCAGGAATTCATAATGACCTTCATGAGTTCTGAAAGCAGTCTTGGGGATGTCGACTTCCTTCATGCGAATTTGGTGGTAGCCTGAGCGAAGATCTAGCTTAGTGAAGAATTGAGCCCCATTGAGTTCATCCAGCAAATCACCAACCACTGGGATGGGAAATTTATCTTTGACTGTCAACTTATTGAGGGCCCTGAAGTCGGGACACATCCGCCACTCCCCATATTTCTTGAACACCATGACCACTGGGGATGAATAAGGACTAATGCTAGGACGAATGACACCTGCTTCCAAAAGTTCCTTGATGATTTTTTCTATTTCATTCTTTTGGGTGAACGGATATCTGTATGGGTGCACATTTGGGGGTTGGGCCCCTGGAACCAAGGTGATGCTATGATCATGTTCCCCTCGCGAGGGTGGAAGCTCATGAGGCTTGTCAAAGACCGGCAAATGGTTATTTAAAATCTGTTACATCTCAGGATGAATTGGCAGAGGCTTGGTTTTGACTGCCTGGATGGCATTAAATTCAGCTACAACTCCATGATTTCCCTTTTTTAACAATTTTTCCATCCTATGCGAGCTGATGATAGAGGGGGCTCCCGCTTGGAGTCCACAGAGGGTATGTGTGTAGTTGTTCTGCTTAAAACTCATATATAACTCCTGGAAATCCATTGTGATTGGCCCAAGAGTGCGGAGCCATTCAGCTCCGAGGAAAATGTCGCAACCCCCCATGTGTATGGAAAACATGTGGGTTTTCAACTGATAATACCCCATTTGAAGTTTGACATTTTCACAACGGCCTTCACATTTCATTGTGCCTCCATCCATAATTTGAACTTGGAAGTTAGAAACTGCTCGTACAAAAGAATGCACTGCTTCTACGACTTTTTGATGGATGAAATTATGTGTACTTCCACTATCAATCAAGACTACTACTGGGCGATGTTTAATAAAACCTATGATTTTGAGAGTTTGAGGGGAAGAAATCCCTGCAAAAGCATGCAACGAAATAACTGGTTCGTCAGAGACATTGTCCTTTTGGTTGTCTTCTTCTAGCGGCTCATGTTCCTCCAGTGGTGGATCTTCCTCTGTTGAGCTGTATTCAGTGGCATCAATTTGAAAAAAAATTGGCTCCTTGCATTTATGACCTGGGGAGTATTTTTCATCACAGTAGTAACATAAAGGTAACACCTTTTGGACCTTAAGTGTTTGAGTCATGTTGTGAGCCTGTGGGGGGCGACCTTTAGCGGAGAAATTTGGGCGACTGTTTTGGGCTGCTAATGCACGTTCCACATTACGAGCTACCTTGCAAGCCTTCGTCCATGTGGGAGGGTGGTGCAGTAGGACTTGGGCTTTGATAGCTTCTTTAAGACCGCTGATAAAACATTCCGTGTAGAACACATCTGAGAGACCCCAAGTGCGGAAGGCTAAGGCTTCAAAAGCTGTAATATATTCATCAACTGTACCAGTATGTCGGAGCTTAGTAAGACGACCCAAAAAAGATGATTCTTGGTCAAAGCGGTCTTGAAGAGCTTTGGTGAATTTGGGCCAAGTCCTAAAAGGTCCAGTGAAATGTTGATGCCATTCCCACCATTTCCACCTTTCATTGTCCAAGTACATGCTCCCCAACATAACCTGAGTCTCATCATCGAAGATGTGATTTAGTTTGAAATACTGCTCCATTTGTGCTATCCATGCCGACAGGTAAGAACCGTCAAATTTATGCATATCCAACTTGGGAGGTCGCTGACTGGGTGGTGGGTGGGTGTGCTAGACGTGAGGAGAATGGCTAGACTCACCCTCATTATGTTCATGGCCATTATACGCCTCCTCGTAGGCTTGCTCCTTGCCCTTCGGGACTATTTTCTCGACCATGCTATATAGTCCGGTAAGCTGAATGTGGAGGTTTTGCATTGATTCTTCAAGTTTGTCCATCCTTTCATTGTCCATCGCTTGAGCTCTAGTTTCTACCATACACCAACCAGATTTTTTGAAAATTGGGACCGCCTAAAAAAAATTTCACTAAGAAGGGAATGGTACCACTGTGCTCAGCTCGTCGTCCTGATTCTGATGGGCTAGATCACCAACAAGTTTTTTTTTTTTTTTTTTTGAAAACTCCCAACGGAGTTTTACTCCTTCCTTATCAATAATGCAGTGGCCAAATCCTCAAAATGTCAATGCGGCCAAAAGTCCTACGAAAATTATACCCCAGTATAGGAACCCTTCACAACGACTCTGATGTGGTGGATCTGAGAGATCTGAATGGCGGATCTGATAGCTCTAGGCAATAGAACCGACTGCTTCTACGGATCTGATGTCTGCTGCTGCTGCACCCCTTTGCACAAGCGGATCTGGAAGAGATGATGTGTGATCCCCCGATAGAAAAGGGAACTATGGTCTTGAGGAGTGTCAGGTGCTACTGATCGCAATATACATAAGGATCTGGCAATAGTACTCGGCCCAATGTTTCAGGGCTCTAACTTAGGAGGATCGACCGTACCCTTAGCCGTACAACCCAACTACCCTATCGTATGAGCGAGCAATCTCTCCGAGTGCTGTTCTCGGTGTACTGTAGCCGTGAGATGGCCGATGGTTTATCTATGGCGAGGTTTCAAGGGAGCCTAGGGGGCTTCCGATATACCCAGAGGGTACGTGGAAGACGGTACGTGGAAGATAGTCCGTGCGCAGTTCTGTCTAATGCGCTACTACTCGAAGGGGTAACCATACGGGTTATAAGGGAGTCCAATAGACGTGACCACCTCTTGTATTTCATGCGTGCATGCCTCCCCAAATCCACAGCTTTATGCGCTCAACAACAGATCCCGTGGTTTAAAGACGCCGAAACACGTCTCTAGCCAATTTTTTTTTTTTCTAAAAAATGGAGATCCCACCGGCCCTGGAAAGTGCTCTGATACCACTTGTTATGCTCTTAACCTACAAATGATACCCAAATACAGAATATGTGAAGAAAAGATACCCAGAACACAGAATAGCAATGATTTTATTATTCAGAGAGTAATGTTCACTTGCCTCTTTGAGGGGGCAACCTCTAATAGAGCAGAGATCGATTACAAAATAAGACACGATGCCCTCGCAGGGAGTCCCTATCCTTTATATATGACTCATACATGCAATACCATGGGCCAATACCATGGTATTAATAATACCATCTATCTAATACTACGGCCCATTTGCAACTAACTGTGGTTCCATTATTAATTGCGGATTAACCACTTACAATTATTAATATGGGCTTTATTGACTCTTCACTATGACGTGATCCCATTACATAAATAAGGGGGTTAGGGTGGGACCCTAACAACAACAAATCAATAAGCTAGATGAAACTAGGCTCTCAGCTCTTCAACACACGACATTAATTCAATAGCAAAGGGAAAAGTGGCACGATGCCCTTATTAAAAATAAGATCTTCCATGAAGGAGATTGGGCACTCCTATACGATGCAAGGTTCCAGGATTTCCCTGGAAAACTCTAAACACGATGGCTTGGAGCTTATGAGATACAAAAAGTGCATGATAATGGAACCATTACATTGACAACCATTGATGGATCTGGACATTCTTTCAAAGCGAATGGTCATCGAGTGCAACTTTATCACAAACCGCTTACCAGGGAGTCCTTTTACCAACAGTTACTTGAAGATTCCACCATCCAAATTCTCGCTGAGGAGGTTAACCCATCCTCAGCATAAATCAACTGAACAATTCCTTCGTTTTGAATTTTGTATATGAACTTTTCTTTTTTTAAATTTGCTTGTATAAACTATTTTTGTACAGATTTTTTTTAGTGTTGTTCCATTTAAGGAACAATTGTTGTTCCTCTTAAGGAACAACTGTTGTTCCTCTTAAGGAACAACAACTATTCCATTTAAGGAACAATAGATTTTATTTATTTAATTTTTTGTGCTGCTCCTCTTAAGGAACAGTTGTTGTTCCTCTTAAGAAACAACTGTTTTTCCTCTTAAGGAACAGTAGCCATTCCTCTTAAGGAACAACAAGTTTGCGTGATTTTATTTGTGTTCTTCCTCTTAAGGAACAGTTGTTGTTCCTCTTAAGGAACAACAATCGTTTCTCTTAAGGAACAACAGTTGTGCATGTTTTCAATTTTGTTGTTCCTCTTAAAGGAACAACTGATGTTCCTATTAAAGAACAACAGTCGTTCCTCTTAAGGAACAGCAGTTGCGGTTGTTTATATTTTTGTTGTTCCTCTTAAGGAACATCAGTTGCTAGTGTTTTTATTTTTGTTGTTCCTTTTAAGGCACAACTGTTGTTCCATTTAAGGAACATCAGCTATCCCTCTTGAGGAACAACAGTTTTGCGTATGTCGTATGTTTGTTGTTCCTCTTAAGGAACAACTGCGATCACTCTTAAGGAACGACAGTCGTTCCATTTAAGGAATAGCAGTTCTGTGTGTATTCTATTTTTGTTGTTCCTTTTAAAGGAACGGTTGTTGTTCCTCTTAAGGAACAACAACTATTCCATTTAAGGAACAACAATATTACGTGACTGTATTTTTGTTGTTCTATTTAAGGAACAGTTGTTGTTCCTCTTAAGGAACAACAGCCGCTCCATTTAAGGAACAACAATATTCGCCTGCTTGTATTTTCACTGTTCCATTTAAGGAACAGATGCTATTCCTCTTAAGGAATAACAACCGTTCCATTTAACGAACAACAGTCTCGATTACACTTGTTTACGTTGTTCCGTTTAAGGAACAGTTGATGTTCCCTTTAAAAGGAACCACAGTTGTTCCATCTAAGGAACAACAGTTTGGTGTGCGTGTGCTTTATGTTGTTCCATTTAAGGAACAATTGTTGTTCCTCTTAAGGAACAATTGTTGTTACTCTTAAGGAACAACTGCCATCCCTTTAAAGGAACAACAGTTTCGTCATTTCTTGTTGTTCCTTCAAAGAAACATCGGTTTCGCTTTGGTTTGTTTTTATGCTGTTCCGCCGAAGGCTCAACACTTTTATTTGCATCTATTTTACTTGTTGTCCTGCCGAAGGATCAGCACTTTTATTTGTGTATGTTTTACTTGCTAAACTGCTTAAGGAACAGTTGTTCCTCTTAAGAAACAGCAGTTTTGTGTGCAATTTTTTTTATCTTTCTGTCGTTCCTCTTAAGGAATAGCAGTTTTGCGTGTAGTTTTTTTTTTGTTGATTCTCTTAAGGAACAACAGTCGTCCCATTTAAGGGACAACACCTTTTTTTTTAGTGCATTTTTTGTGAATAATGTTTCACTCTTCATGATCCTTTGAAAGCAAGAACACAAATTTATGCAAAGATACAGAATTAAAGGTTGTTGGAATAAGCAAATCAAAGAAAAGTTATCATCTTTAATGAGATTGCTTTGTATTGATTAGAAAAAGGGAACGACACAACTATCTATATTACTTTGTTGTCCTTATCTTCACTAGAACTCAAATTGATTGATTATTTTTATAATGTTGGTTCTTCCCTAATTCTTATAATTCTCTTTGATTATTAATTAGTAAATAAGAATAAGGGCATATTTTCTTCTATTGATATGTTCAGATTTCTTCCACCATCCCTACTCTTAAGGAGGGTTGAGCCATCCTCTATATAAAAATAGGAAGTGCTATATAAAAGAAAAAAAGAGATGAGAAAAAAAAATATATGCTCACTAACAATTCTATGATTTGGCAGATGGAGGATAGGGGGTCTCATCAGGAGCCGGCCTACCATGGTCATAAGGAAGCAATGAAGTGGCATTCCCACTATGGCCACCACATGAGGGATATGATCTAATGGATACATCAGAAAAAAAAGTCCTTGGAACATGAGGTCTCATCACGAGCCGACCTGTCCACCTTTCACTCATTTCCAGTGAATGGAATTGTGATTCATCTTGTTACCAAGCCAGCACAATGGCCTCCATTCTGACATCACAAGGCACTTTCCTAGGCATACATAAACCCCTGTGGCCAACAGAGCTCTCCTGATGGTAATGGAGTCATATTTTTCAACATCAATAGTAATTATAAACCATTTTCTTATTTCTTTATCTTTATTTCAAAAGAGATTATGTTCCCAATTCCTTTTGAACCTTTTATGCATGAAATATCATTTAAAAAGTCAATCATAACGGTTTAAATGGAATAATGACCACATAGCATTTTAACTACGTCATCTGTCAGTTTCCCTTTTTCGCATCACTCCATAGCATCTCCATATCTATTCATAATTTTCATTTTATGCCTCGATTTCAACAACTCAATACTTTTTGTGATCTTGTCATGAATATGTACACCTTTCCTTTTTTACATTGTACGATTGTCGTCAAGTACATCGCTCCTCCATTTAACTGGTCGAGGATGACCTATCATTTTTCAGGGGGGCACGGGTGACTTCCAAAATTCTCCTGTATAAATGTCAGTCTTTTATTTGGGTGTACTAGACTGCATCAAATCCCATAATAGCAAGTTTTAACAGTATTGATGTTAAAAAAAAGGATTATATCAAAAGAAATAAGTGATGAAGTAGAAACAGGAGCAAAAGCCACTCAGTTACCTCTCCAGAGGAACCTAGTCAGAACAATGCAAACACAGAAGATATGTTCCAAACATAGGAAATGGAAGCTAGTCAGGGCAAAGACACAACCCTTAGAGAACAAAACCCAACTGAGCAGCCGAGTCCAGTAAGAATAGAAACGGTTAGGGAAATAGTTGTTCCTCCGAAGAAGAAGAAAAGTGAAATTAAGAGGTTGCGAAAGGAACAACAAAAGCTGCAAAATTTAGTGAAACAACTCAAACAAAAGATAAGGACACTAAAAAGGGGGAAAATCTCAAGAAGAACCCCGAAAATAATGAATGCAGCTATTCAAACTGAATTCCATGATACAAGGGCCACGGAGACTCAAATCGAGCCCATACTCATTCAAAATGATAAGGAACAGCATGCAGCTGTTACAGAAGCAGCTACCCAAATAGAAAATGCACATTTCTACAATATAGCTATTCAAACAGAGGCATTATCCACCTACAATGCAGCCACTGAGACAGAAAATCCGCTTGTCAATAGTAAAAGAATGTTGACCTCACGCATTTCATTCCATGATAAAGGGATGTAGACTATAGGCACTCAGTCTTGTAATAAAAGTACCCAGATAGATCTCCAAGCCAAAGATGTTTTGATAGGGAACAACCCTGGTATAAGAAAACTCCAAGAGGACCTGGCACAAGCTCAACTGACTATAGAGAAGCTTGAGGAAGATACTGTTCCTCAGCAGAGATACCAAGAATTACATAAACAATTAAGGGATATCAATGCATCAAAAAACGAAGCCTTCGATAAATATCGGAGGGCAGAAGAAAGAGTTGAAAAGATAAAGAGAAAACTGGAAATAGTCATGTGTCAGATGGATACTCTCTGTTCCCTTTATATAGAAGTTTTAGCATGCAGGTCCCCTGCCAAGAACTATGCTTTATTTTTATTAGAAAGGTATTTACAGTTAAAAATTAAGGCTGTTAGGATAGGGAAACCCATAGAATTAAAATTTGTCGAGGATCTTATAAATTGTTGTAAGCACCATGGAGTAAAAGTTCAACGATTACTCTGTGAATTTTATGTACATAATTTTATATTGGAAGAAGAAATGGAGAAGAATCCCAGTCCTTTTATGGGTGATATATAGTTTCAAGTGTTCATTTCATTTTCTATTAACCAGTTGAAGTGGCTCAAAGCCCATAACACTTTTCGAAGGCAAGAAAATGGGTTAGACCTTTGGGTTAGGACTGAACTAAAAAACCCATTACAACTGCTGGCTAAACATAAAAGTCTAATGCAAAAGGAAGGAGTAATCCAAACCTTGGGACCCATCCACAAAGGTATTGTCCAATAAGGGATATAATATTTCCTCTCTATCAAAGACAATTCATTGGTAACAGCTAAATTCAGATGGAAGACTTCCAATCGAAATATACAGGACAGAGAGCCATTCAACTACAAAAACTTTAAAATAGATGCAGATCACCTGGTTACCTATAGTAACATCATCTTGAGGGAATGCCCGTATTGGCTAGGTTGTAGGTTTTGAAGCCCTATTATCCGATTTCCTACAGAAGGGTATAAAGCTATATATGAATTTCCTGAAGGGCAGACAAGGCCCATCTTTGAATTTTTGGCTAAAAATCATGGTTTTAGACCACCTCATGACATTCCCCCTCTAGTCTATTCTTTGACTGCTTTGCACACAAACTACATGGTTTTCATGAGGGCATGAAAAAGGGTAAGCAAGGGAGTGTGTTGAGCTATGGAAAAGGTATGAATTTGACATTTATTTCATTATCTTTCTCTTTAATCATATTCCCTTTGTATTCTAAGATATCGATATATCAAGGAATTCTAGCAAAAACTAGGGAGTTATTGATTATTGCAATTTAGCTAATTATTGTCTTTTCTCATGTAGGAAAAAGATAAAATGGAAATTACCATTCTGGGGAAAAATACAAAGTGAAGTAAATGTTGTTCCTTCACCAGGAAGCAGTATCTAGACAGCAGGCCAGGAGTGGAACGCGCAATTATGGATATGGACAGAGAAGATCACAACATCAGTGCAAAAGAAAAAGAGCTAACTGAAGATGGAGATTTAGCAAATTTCTCAGGATCTCTTGATCCTGAGAGATCATTGTACTACTTTATCCGTTGTTACTATTTTGTCATTATAAAAGGGACGGTGATTGTAAATAAAAGAGAGATCATTATTTCGAGATTAATATTGTATTTTTACTTTGACCATTGACTCTCGTTGTTGAAACAGAGTACGAACTGGCTGTAACCATTTTGCATATGATTAATACATAATATAGCTGACGCTCCTTCTTTCATACTGAAGTAAACCGGTGGAGCTTCACTAGTGGCTAAGGGCCTGGCCCTGGTGGATTCACTTGATGATCTTGTACCATTCCTTTACGATTTCTACCATGTGATGGTTTGGTTTGGTTTCTAGCCGCATCGCTTTACTATTTCTTATTTCCAGATTTAATGAATTGCTCTATCTTATATGTTGTAACTGAATCGCATTGTTGTTCCTTCTCATCATAACGAGATTACTATTTTTTGCAAATATATTGTTGTGTTGTTCATTTCAATTACTAAGATCCACTATTCATTCCAGTAACCTAAATTTGTTGTTCATTGCGGTTATATAGATTTGTTGTTCATTTCTATTATATAGCAGTGTTGTTCGTTTACTTTCTACAATCATTTAGCTTTGCCTTTTAGCATTCTTACAGTTAGCATAATCATTTTATTTCCATCAATTGCGGTAGCATTGTTGCCATTTCCAATTGGTTATTTATTGTGGTGTGTGTGAGATCAACAACTGTAAAGAACATTGGCTATTACTGTCAAAGCTCTCAGATTGAGGATTTTATTTATGCTTGATTTAGTCTACATCAGTTAAAAAGGGAATGAGTTATTGATACTATATCCTTAACTGATAATTGTTGTTAATTTCCTAAATGAATGATTTAGTTTCAGAGCATTGAGCTTCATTTAATTTCAAGTTTTATTTCAAGCATCTATTTACTCTTGTATTTGAAAGCACTGTACTGCAATTTAGAAACACTACTCTTGAGTAAATAGCCACCACAAACTGTGTACACTCTTGAAATAGAAAATCTTGCCCGGATTGATAATTAATGTAGGATAAATAGGAGTTAAAAAGACACCTTTTCTCACTCAACATATGTTGGGCATGTGTGCTACACATTTAGCTGTTGGTTGACCTTGACAATTTGTCAAGTAAATACAAATAAATTCATACATCCATAAATACTTGTGGGAATCGAATGATCATTAGATCATTCCTACACCTCTCGACGAGAGGGATCAAGGGAAAATATCAAATACCATAAAAAAGATGATCCACATGGAGTTTGGCCCTAGTTGCCAATTTCAACACTCCCTCTCTGTTGGGTTGTGTTATATTCTTTCCACGACCAGCCCATGTAGTTAACTGTGGGTTAGGGGGGGGGGCGGAGCCCCCCTTTGTTGCACCGATTGTGTAGTTGGGGGGGGGTCACATGGGGTTTGAGGTGTACCCATAACCACCCTTTATGGGGTCTGGGTCAGCACCCCGGAAAAGTTTGGTTTTGGACCCTATGTTAGGTTGGGGGGACCCACCTATGGTTTTGTGCATGATTTTCGCACATGTTTTTTTGGACGCAATGGTTTTCAGTTCATGGTATTGGATGCTTTGGCATGTATAAATATGTATTATAACATTGAAAGGAAAATAATGAAAAATCAAGCTAGTAGTCCCGGTTTTGGGATCCAGGAGAAAATATCTGTGTATGTGTTTTATGTGTTATGCTCCCGCATTGTTTATTTTATGTGTTTTAGAATTCGTATGCAGGTAATTTCTGTACGAGGTTAAAACCTACATTTGGTATTAGAGCAGTTTTGGCTTCAAGGGGACGCCTTTGTTTCTGAGGGGTTTCACTTGGGCCTGTGGTAGACCCTGTTCAGTGGGAGATCTGCAAGATTGATTCTAGTGCTGAAAGAAGATGGTGATCAGTGGAAAGATAAAGATCGAGAAATTTATTGGTTAGAGTTTTGAGTTGTGGAAACTCTAGATGGAGGATCTTTTGGTGGATAAAGATCAGTGGATCGTGGTAGATCTGGGTACTAAAACAACAGGAGTATCCGACGAAGAATGGAAGAATTTGGCTCGAAAGGAAAAGAGCACAATACGATTGTGTGTCTCAAATTCAGTATTTCTGAATGTATCAGGGGAAGCTACATCAAAGGATTTGTGGGACAAGTTAGGGACTTTGTACCAATCTAAGTCTCTGGTGAATAAACTTTTCCTACGGAAAAAGCTATATAACCTCAGGATGAAAGATGGAGACTCGGTGACAAAGCATCTAAAGACATTTAATACTGTGGTAAGTCAGTTAGCATCTGTTGATATTAAAATTTTAAATGAAGATAAGTGCATCAGTTTATTGTGTTCTCTACCAGATTTGTGGGATAGTGTGGTTATTACAATAGGTAACAATGCAACTGCCTTGCAGTTTGATGAAATAATCTCATCATTGCTAACGGAGGAGATGAGACAGAAAAATATGGAGAGCCAGAATGGTGATGCCTTGTCTGTACAAGGACGGTCCCAGAACAGAAACAAAAATAAGTCATCGAGTGGGAGATCTAAATCTCCAGGAAAACCTATAAGGTGGTGTGTTCGAAATGTGGAAAGGAAGGGCACTACAAAAGGGACTGTAAATCTAAAGCTCCCGATAAAGGAAAGGGATCTGATGATGCTCCTTCTATAGAGGCAAAAACCACCTCAGATGAAGGTGGGGATGTGTACTTGGATTCTTCAAATACACATGTAGATCATGAGGCATGGTTGATTGACTCATGTGAATCCTTTCACTTCACTCCCCATAGAGAGTGGTTCTGCGAGTATGAGAAATATGATGGTGGTGATGTCTTCTTAGGGGATGATAGGAAGGCTAGAATCATTGGTCATGGAAAAGTAAAGTTGAAGTTGCAAGGTGGAAGGGTTAGAACACTTCCGGGTGTTCTACATATTCCTGCATAGGCCAGAAATCTGATTTATATAAGCAACCTAGATGATGTAGGTGTAGAAATTGTGTTCGAGAAAGATACCTTGCAAAATGGTTTGGGGAGCACTAGTATTGGTCTGGGGAATTTGAATTGGAATTTTGTACAACCTACAAGGTAGCATTGTTATTGATGGGTGCAACAGTTTTGTGGTTCCTGAAAGTTGAGCAGAAAATCTAGTGGTCTCTGGAGAGAAGACCATGTTGTGCAATCAAAGGCTTGGACATATTGGAGAGAAGGGCCTTTGAATACTTCATGGTAAAGGTATGGTAGAAGGTATGAGTAATAGCTCTCTGGATTTTGATTTCTATGAAAATTATGTATATGGGAAGCAGAATCGGGTGAGTTTCCCCTTTGGTAGCTGTGGAGTACTAAAGAAGGTATGTTTTTGGTAATTATTTCAGCATCTTTTCTTTAGAACTTACAAATCTTTTGCATCATGAACTAGAAAACGATAAGGAATTGTAATAAAACATGTGAGATTAATATGCAAGATGAAAACACTGACAATTGTCATTTCCTTATGCAGGAAGGAAGAAAAATGAGAAGTTTCCATTCCAAAGGAAAGGACAAGGACAGGTTAACCATTGTCCCTTTGACGGGAGACTGTATGCAAACAAGGCAAAGAAAATCAAAGCGAATCAGCCCTGGAAAGGAAGTGGAGTTATCGGCTCGGCGAAGGAAAGGAAAGAAATGACTGAGGACTAACGGTTTGGCGAATCCCTTAGGATCATTGATCCTGAGGGATCGTTGTTTTATCTATTTCTGCATTTAGATATCTCTGCCTTCACCTTTATAAAAGGGTCAGCACTGTTAGCTCGGGAAAAGAGGGGAGTTTTGATGTTTTTATGTAATTTCCTTTAAGATCAAAACTTTTATCACCGAGTCTCGCTAAGAACTGCTCTATTGTAATTTTGCTTTATGCATTAATACAAACTTGGTTACTATTTCATCTCTGAGTCTGAAATAACTTCAAGCGGTGCACCCCTGGAGGCTAAGGGCCCAGCCCTGGAGGACACTTGCTTCTGTACCATTACGGTTAGTTTATGTGTGGTTTTCTTATCAACGTTATTTGGTAATCTGATGTGTTTTGTTAGTTTACATCACATGCTCTGTTATGTTTACTTTACTGAGACATACTTATTGTATTGACTCTACAACGTATCACTGTTCTTCTAAGTGTTAATATAATACTGTCAGTCTTTACAGAATATTGTTGTTGTTCAATTACAGAGCCTTTGTGTTGTGCACTTATTACGGAATTCATCTTAGCGATTATGTTCTTTTCGATTGTTGGATCTATAGACATTGCTATTCCATTTTGAAATGCAGTCGTAATCTTTTATAGATGAGAGTGATAATTGGATCAGGTTACTATTAAGGTGTGCCATGTGCATATATGGTTTTGAAGTGTTGTTCTATAATCCATCATTGATCAGCGCTGTTCCATTTTGGTGAGTTGTTCAATTCATCCTCAAGAGTGAAGAATTGTCGTCTGATTCCTATAGATCACGATTAGTGCATTTGATCTTATAGACTAAGGTGTTACTACTTGTTAGACTTAGTTGTTGTTATATTTCTTAACTGTTGTTCCATTTCAGATTTGTTGTTCCATTTCTTGTCATTTGTTATTTTGGTGTGAAGAATGATCTCAGGCTGTAGTGAGCATTGACATTTACTATCTGGCTCCCAAATCCATGATCTGTTCTCTGGTTTCCATTTCCATCAGTTCACAAAGGGATGAGTTAATGCTACTAAACCCTTGACTGATAAATTGCTTAGTTTTCTGTAATCTTTTGAAGTAGTTAGCTATAAACAAGCATTTGTTTACTCTTGCATTTCTGAACACTATATTACTAGCATAACTCTGTAAAATGATAGCCTCGGACTGAGACACTCTTTGAAATAACAAAACGTTCCTGGATTGACATATTAACGTGAGGTAATTAGAGGTGAAAGAGACCCTTTTTATAGCTCCACATTTTGGCGCCTTTGCCGGGTAAAGAGTGTATCCATTTGTTTTTTTTCCAGAGTAGTGTAAGAACCTGTTAGGGAAGAATTGGGTTTTAAAAACAGAAGGTAAGAACCTAGGTGTGGAGCATGTAACAGCCCTGCTCCCCTGCCCGCTTTCCTACATATTTGCTGCTATTTTGTTTGGGTAGAATCTAGCAGTTGATTTGTGTGCATGATTAAGCATAAAAAGAAAGAAAAGAATTCAAAACCTCTACCCAAGCCAGAAAAAGCTAAGGGGCCGGTGAACCTTGGCCGATCAACCTTCATAGACGAAATCTTCAAGAAATCAGAATCTCAGCTTTCAGTAGGACCTAGAAAAGTTATTTCTAGACAGCCTACTAGTTCCCTTCAGGCCACAAGATCACCATCTGTAGCCTTTGCTGAGGTGCATAGTCAAACTGAAGAGCAGGATTTTCAAGAAATTGAAAATTCTACTCCATAACTATTGCAAGAAGGGAATTTCAGTAATATTTGTGAAGGAGGAGGAGAAACAGGGGAAACTGAGGAACCAAGGTCTCCTCTTGGGACAACTCAGCCATTAAACAACCTAGACAAGGGAAGTGCTACAAAAATCATCGTTGAAGAAACTCAATCTCCTCAGACATTAGGCACTCTCATTATCCCAGATAGAGGAAGTGTTATTAAAACCATTCCTGTTAAGGCCATTCCTTCTCAACCTAGGAATAATCTCCTAGATATCCCAGAAGGTTATTGGCATATATTCGACCCAATGGCTCAAAACCAGCCAAACACCTAAACCTCTACATTACAATACCCCATAGTGGATACTGCAGCAAATGCGCCCATGAAAGCAATCCCTCTTCAACATATCCCTACATTCCACAGTCTTACATCAGAAGACCCGGATGCATTTCTATTTGAATTCGATGTGCTGTGTAGCGGATATGATTACACCACCAACCCCCAAAAACTGAAACTATTTCCCTCTACACTAAAAGGTGTTGCTTTAAGATGGGTTATGGGATTAGGTGGTGGGGTTATAAATAACTGGGATCAAATGAAAGAATCTTTTCTAAAAAAATATCAGGACTATTGCAGGTCTAGAGAACTGAAGGACGAAATATTTCAGATGATAGCTAGACCAAACGAAATATTAGAGGAGTATGTGGAACGTTTTCAGTATAATCTACAAAGATCTTCTTATGCATCACTACCTTTACCTGATAATGTATTAAAAACAACATTAATAATGGGCATGAAGGAACAATGGATTGAAACATTAAATATTATGGGAAAAGGAGATATTTATCAGGAAAATTTTGCTGACATTATTAACTTATGTATCAGGAGTTCGAGAGGCAGCACAAGATTGAAACCGGCAAAACATGATCGGTTTGTAAGAGATGATAAAATTTCGACAGAAGGAGTAACGCACGCAGAAATTGGAAATCTATTGGAAAATTTTAAAACTGATATACTAGGGACGCTAACTACACTACTTGATGTTATGCAGGCCAAGCAAAAGAAAATGGAGGCAGAAGAGAATTTGGCAATCTTCTGTCCCCGATGCAGGAAGAAACATAGCCATAAGGAGTGTCCACTAGATGCAGTCCGAACATGCGCCATCTGCACAAAGGATCACCTTACGAAAATTTGTCCCTCACTTCCCAGATTAAAAGCAGTATATAAGGAAGCAGAAGAAGAGCCATAGTCGGTGTATTTGCTCAACCAGCGCCGTCAGTGGCAGCCGCGACAATATGGTATGTTTTCGGACCCGACCTCTTCTTTTCCGCAGTATAATGCTCAAAAATATAATATGTGGAAAAATCAATCCCAACCCCCGCCCCCAAACTAGTCACCTCAGTCGTTTCCCTCATCAACCCTGTGGCTGAATCAGGCAAGCCCATCTGGTTGGCCGAATTTTCCCTATACTCCACCATATTGGCAAAGTAACGCATACCCACCACAATGGACTCCGCCTACTTCAAAAAGTTCAGCCTGGCAGACAAACTGGCAAAGACTGATGCATCAACCAGTAGGAACCATGTCGCTCCCTCAACCTACACTGCCAGCCTTACAACAAAATCCCTAGTCTAATCTGAGACCATAACTCCCAACCCAACCCAACCCCAATCCAAATAATAGACTAGTCCAATCTGTCCAAATAATATAAACATGAGAAATAGGAGCTGATTCGAGGGAGTGTAATGATCTTCAATTAATATCTAGCGTATTATAGAAACTGAGGGAGAAAAGACAACTCATGTTGAAAATCAGTTATCCAGAGAACATCTGACACAAGAAGAGGATGTGAACAAACAACAAACTCATAACCAAACAACCACATCCTCTCCCCCGTTCCTAAAATGATTAGTCATACCTCGACCTATACAATATCCTGATTTTGACATTCTGGGAGAATTACAAAATTTGTACATAAAAATTCCATTCCTCCAAGCCATTCAAGATATTCCGATATATGCAAATACTATCAAAGAATTGTGTATAAAGAAACCAAGGAGGAACGCAGCAAATAATCCAAGAGTCCAAGTAGTCGGCACTCTATCTGACTTATTATCAGGAAAAGAAACACCTATTAAATATGAAGACCCAGGAAATCCAATAATATCTGTGCAAATTTATGGTCAAACCTTCCCTAATACCTTAGTTGATCTAGGAACTGCAATCAACATCTTCACAACTACTACTTGCCAAAAGCTAGGCATTACATCTGTAGAACCCATCTCTACCTTGCTAGAATTGGTTGACCGATCTGTGGTTAGGCCAGAGGGCACACTACATGATGTCATCGTCTTTGTTGACTCCTGGGAATATCCAACTTATTTTCTGATAATAAATCCCAAAACCCGACTTGATGGACATCCATTGATTTTAGGTAGACCTTGGCTTGCCACTGCCGATGCCTATATTGGCCGTCGACAAGGAAATATGACCATAACGAGGGGAGCGAATATCAAGAAATTAACCTTATATGCTCCAGCGCATCCAAGTGTCACAATGATCAAAACTAATAAGCACCCTGTATCATATCTTACTGACAACATTAGATCTCCATTAACTATACAAGAGACACTTGATTTTAAAGATCGGACAGAGGATGATGCCATTAATAAATTTATTACTCAAACTGAATCCAGATCCCGCACACAATGTCACATGATAGAGGAAACATTCAATAACGAATTAGAAGAAGATCCTCTTAAAGATACACATGACCAAACGATACATGTTACCTCTGTTGCAAATAGTAAAATTGTGGAAATCGAACCAGGAAAAACCTTAAACATTAATGCCAACCTCACCTCCGAACAAGAAATGAAGCTCATCCATCTGTTGAGGAAATATAAAGAAGCATTTGCATGGGACTATCCTGATATGAAAGGAATTGACCCTCAGTTATGTACACACCAAATTTACATACAAAAAGATGTGAGACCTATTCGTCAGCCTCAGAGGAGACTTAATCCTCATCTAAAAGATGTGGTAAAAGCTGAACTTCAAAAACTTTTAGATGTCAATTTCGTTTATCCTATCTCTGATAGTAAATGCGTCTCTCCGCTTGTGGTGGTACCAAAAAATAATGGGAAATGGAGAATCTGTGTGGACTATAGAGAACTAAATAAAGCAACACAAAAAGACCACTTCCCTCTCCCATTCATCGACCAAGTATTAGACACTTTGGCAGGAAAGAAATTCTTTTCTTTCCTGGATGGCTTCAGTGGATACAATCAGATCCAGATTGCCCCTGAAGACCAAGACAAAACCACTTTTACTTGTCCTTGGGGAACATTTTCCTACAGAGTTCTACCTTTTGGCTTATGCAATGCTCCTGCCACATCCCAAAGGGCTACCCTCAGCATTTTTGCAGACTTAATAAATGAAGGACTTGAAGTATACATGGATGACTTTACACCGTATGGAGACAATTTCGATCCAGCATTGGATACACTGGAAAAAGTCCTACAACGCTGCATTGGTACTAGGCTTTGTTTAAGCCATGAAAAATGCTATATGATGATGACTGAAGGACTTATTCTCGGACACTATATTTCAGCAACTGGCATTCAAGTAGACCCAGCCAAAATCCAAATAATTTTCCTTATTCCCACTCCTACCACTCAAACGGAGGTACACAGTTTTCTTGGATTTTCTGGTTATTATAGGAGGTTTATAGAACATTTTTCGCATATTGTTGCACCTCTGTATGCACTAACAGGTAGCATTGGTTTTCTTTGGACAGAAAAATGTGAACGTGCTTTCCAGGATCTAAAGAAACTTGTATCCAGAGCCCCAGTCCTTCGAGGACCAAATTGGGATTTGCCATTTCAGATATCATCCGATGCCTCAGATATAGCCATTGGAGCAGTCCGTGGGTAGGAAGAGGATAAAAAACCATATGCAACTTATTATATTAGCAAAAATTTATCCCCTGCTGAATTAAATTACACTGTTACTGAGAAAGAATTTATAGCCGTAATACATGCTATCAATAAGTTTAGACATTACATTATAAAATATTTAGCAAACAAGCCTATCAAAAATGGCAGAATAACTAGATGGCTGATTTTATTATAGGAATTTGATATTACAATCAAGGATCGACCTGGAAAATAAAACCCTGTACCTGATTTTCTCTCAAGAATGCCAAAGCCAATCAATGCAGCAGCAGTTGAAGATCAATTTTCGAACGAGCATCTGTTTGTTGTTGCTGTTCAAACACCTTGGTATGCTGATGTTGCCAATTACCTAGCAGTAGGTAAACTACCAAAGCATCTAACCCTTAATGAGCGGAAATAGATTGTTCAGCGGAGTACTCAATTTTCTTGGATTGAGGGCTATTTGTTCCACACAGGGGCAAACATGCATATCAGGAGATGCGTTCGAGAAGATGAAATCTTTGACATTTTAAAATCCTGCCATGACGGACCATGTGGTGGAAATTTCACCGATCGCAGAACTAGACATAAGGTCCTGCAAACAGGGTATTATTGGCCCATGATTTTCAAAGATGCAAGGAAATTCGTCTAAGCCTGTGACAGTTGCCAGAGAGTAGGGCATAGATGCCCTAGTCAATCTGATGAGATGCCTTTGAAACCACAGTTAGTCATTGAACCATTCGAACAATGGGCCCTTGATTTCGTCGGACCAATTAACCCACCCTCAAACCAGAAAACATATAGTTTGGTCGCAACAGAATATGTCACCAAGTGGGTTGAAGCAGAGTAGGGGTGATTTTAGGGGCGAATGTTCGCCCTTTGGCAAAATTAAGGGGTTTTAAATTTTTAGTGGGCGAATATTTTGTATCATAGTACATTTTTACAAATCACCTCAAATAGCCCACCTTATTTTAAGGGAGAGGGTAAAAAAGGTAAATTTAGCCCTTGAAATTAGGAGTTACAACCTTCCATTCGCCCATTTTCAAGAATAGGTTTTATTTAAGTGAATCCATTCGCCCATTTTCAAGAATAGTTTTTATTTAAGTGAATCCTATGAGCCAAAGGCCCAAATACCATATTTATAAAAGAGGTATGGTAAATTAAAAAAATATAAATAAATGAGAGGTATGGTAAATAAATAAAGAATTTTTTATATTTACTCCATAAGTCACCTTATATA
>APFE030597382.1:210029-224224 GCA_000404065.3 Pinus taeda
TTAGCTTGGTTAAAATAAAAATAAAATAAAAATCAACTATTAATTTTTATAAATTACTAATAGTAATTTTTAAGCTCGAGGTTTATGATAACCCATGGTATTGACCCATGGTAATGTGAGCATAGACTATTTAAAGGGAAAATTCTATCATCTTAGATCCATCTTAATTCTGGGTCTACCAAGTGCTCAGAGGGATAAATAGATTTTACCCCCCTAAGAGTGGTAGATTTGGAGTTAAGGTGGATATAGTTTGGTTTTTATGATAATGAAGATATTAAATAGACTTAGGAAATTATATTGTAAAAACATCTTAAGGTGAATGGTTAAAGCATAGACATTGGACAAGTATATTTGTATACTTCTGTTTTAAACTGAAACAAATCCAGGCTAAAAGGAATGGATTGTTTGCACTAGTCATCCTTCTATAACTTTCCAACATATGCTGGAGTAAACATATTGTATTTGGGTAATTTTTCTGATTGCAAATGGGAACATACTTGTGTATTGGCAGGGTGGTTACGAAGTCCCTAGAAGTGGAGTAAACAGATTGTAATTTGGGTAATTTTTCTAATTGCAAACAGGAACATACTTGTGTATTGGCAGGGTGGTTATGAGGTCCCTAGAAGTGATGAATTTGAATTTTTCTTGGTTTTATATATAGTATTAGGTTTTTTCTCATGCATGCTTTCTGTGAATGGCACGGGTGAATTTTATCTTACACCCACTAGATTATCGATATGTAATTTCAGTAATTTTGATTTCAAAAGATACTTTAATGAAATGCAATGATTTCATTTGTGTATTCAATAAACACAAGATTTTATATTTGAGTAAAATATTCGCCATGCCTCGTGAGAGATTCACCAAAAAATTATATATACATATCATATTATTAATAAAATCACCTTCCATTTTTCCTATATACCATGGAGATTCGCCCATTTATTATACATGTAAATTTAGGGGGGGTTCTTAAAATTTTCCCTGAAGCAGAGGCATTGCCAAGAGCTACAGAAGATTATGTAATATAGTTCTTGTTCCATATATTTGTACGTTATGGCCTTCCAAGAGATATAATTACAGATGGTGGACCACAGTTTTCTGGGAACAAAATAGCTCCAACACTCAAAAATTATCATGTCCAGCACAAAATCACTACTCCATACCACCCACAGGCAAATGATCAGGTAGAGAGCAGCAATAAAATAATAGAAGCAATCCTAAAAAAAACAATCGCGTCACATAGACGTGATTGGGTGGCCAGACTACCAGAAGCACTATGGGCTTATAGAAGAACATGGACAAGTACCACTGGCTACTCACCTTATCAATTAGTGTTTGGCAAACAACCCATTTTTCCCATAGAATTCGAAATCCAAACACTATCAACAACACAGGAAGTTGGATTAGATTTAACGGAGGCACAAATTAATTGATTACATCAGATCAATGAGCTCGATGAAATCAGACTCTCTGCACTCCAAAATACTGCACTTATCCAACAACAGCGAGCTAAATGGCATGATGATCTGATTAGAAACAAAGTCTTCCACGAAGGAGACTGGACTCTTTTGTACGATTCTAGGTTTAAGGACTTTCCCAGGAAACTCCAGACTCGTTGGTTGGGACCATACGAAATCCAGAAGATACATGACAATGGTACCCTTACTCTAACCACTATTGACGGTTCTGGATATGCCTTCAAGGCAAATGGTCACCGAGTTCGTCTTTATCGCAAACCACTCACTCGGGAGTCCTTCTGCCAGCAGCTACGCCAAGACTCTGATATGGAAATTTTGGCAGAGGGAGAGAAGTCTTCCTCACCTGTGATTCATTAAGTAATTTATCTCTTTTCATAGTTTGTACATAATTTCTTTTGTTTTCTTTTTGTACATATTTTTGAATCAAATGCTTTGCCGTTACTTTTCGAACCAGTAGCAATGTTATTATTTTTGTTGTTCATTTTCTCAAAGGGATAGCATTTTTCGTTCTACTGCTCTTTTTCAAAAGAACAGCACCTGTTGGATCGATCGTCATTCTGCTTTAATTTTGTTCTTTTTCTTCATTTTTGCTTTCTGCTGTTCCTTTTCCAAAGGAACAACATTTTCGATTTCTGCTATTCCTTTTCCAAAGGAACATCATTTGTGTGTTTTGTTGTTCCTTTTCCAAAGGAACAACATTTTCGATTTCTGTTGTTCCTTTTCCAAAGGAATGACATTTGTGTGTTTTGTTGTTCCTTTTCCAAAGGAACAACATTTTCGATTTCTGCTATTCCTTTTCCAAAGGAATGGCATTTGTGTGTTTTGTTGTTCCTTTTCCAAAGGAACACCATTTTCGATTTCTGTTGTTCCTTTTCCAAAGGAACGGCATTTGTGTGTTTTGCTGTTCCTTTTCCAAAGGAACAACATTTTCGATTTTTTTTGTTCCTTTTCCAAAGGAACGACATTTGTGTTTTATGTTGTTTCTTTTCCAAAGGAACAACATTTGTGGTCTTTTGTTGTTCCTTTTTCCAAAAGGAACACCACTTGCATTCTTTTGCTCTCCCTTTTACTTATGCTTGTTCCCCTTGCTGTTTTAAATGAAGGATGCTTACTGTTCCTATTCTTTCAAGTCTTTTGGAATACAGCTATGCACTTATGCAATGGATACAAAATCACAACATACTGAAATCAGCGAATCATAAAATCATTATCTTTATAAGGAATTGCTCTGAATTGGTAAGAGGACAGAAGGAAGGACACACTTATTCATTATCTTTTGTTGTCATTGTTCTACTGATTCTGCTCTGATTGGTTATCTTTATCATGTTGGTCCTCTTTTATTCCTCTTTGATTATTATTCAGGAATAAGAGCAAAGGGTTTATATCTTCCTATTGAGATGCTAAGACTTCTTCCACCATTCCTACTCTTAAGGAGTCTTGAACCACCCTTTGTGTATAAATGAGGAAAGTACTTTATGAAAAAGAAAGAAAAGAAAGCAAACAATGATGTCTTAATGACTTATAAGTTGTCAAATGCAGGATAGGGAGTCTCATCAAGAGCCAGCCTACCATGATCATGAGGATGAAAGCGAAGTGGCATTCCCACTATGGCCACCACACCAGGGATATGGTCCAAAAGGTATATCAAATAAAGAACCCTTGGAACAGGAGGTCTCATCAGGAGCCGGCCTGCCCACCTTTCGCTCCTTCCTCGTGAATGGCATTATGGCTAACTGGTCACCAAACCAGCATAATGGCCCACATTTTGACATCCTACAACATTTCCTAAGCATACACAAAGGATCATGGTTCCATGGGTGAAATAAACAACTCTGCCAAGGTTATGGACACCTGTCGGCAGCGGAGCACTGTTAATGGTATTGAAGTCACATTATTTACACCAATAGGTAGTTATTAGCACCCTTTTGTTTCTTACGCCTTAGTAATCAATTATATATTATTTCCCAAACCATACAATGCATGTAAATTTATTATCACCAATCATGACAGAGCAGTTGACAATGACCGCATGAGACTCGGAATGTATGGTAGATGTCCTATCCTCCCAGCCTCGCATCATATCACATCAGTCTCTTACGTATTAAGTGATCCAATTTGACGCCTCGATTTTGGTAAATCTGCTACCTTTGTAAACATGGCATATTTCCATACGCTGTTCCTTTATGACTCTACTTCAGAACAGACCGACACGCCTCTCCTTTATTTGACGGCCAATATGGCCTATCACATTGCGGGGGGGGAGGTTAACATCATCATTCCTTGGATGACATGTCAGACCGCTATTCGGGAAGCTGTGTATTGGGGTATAGCACGGCTCAACGGTATACTATTTTTTATTTTTTGCATCGGTTTCTGTTCCTAAGCCATTTCCATTGTATACTCTGTAGGATTACATTTTGAGCGAGTATTGCGTTTGTCAGCCTCTCTATGTTTTAACAGAGTGAGCAACTGCCATTCCATTGAGATTTCACAGCAAAACCATAAACATGGGAGGGAGATTGATTCGGAGAGAACGGCTGGTGTTAACAGTCTCTGATGCTGCACGGGAAATCCTGGCAAGAGCTGGGTGGCTAACTTATTTCAATCACTTACATGAATCCAACGAGGCTGTAGCAATTGAATTCTTGCAGAACTTGCAAGAGGATCACTCCACAGTGAGGGGGAAATGCATAGTAGTCACTAACGACATAATCGGAGAGGTCTCGGGACTGCCAACCACTGGCCCTGTATGGATGCTAAAGAAGGAGAGATTGCAGAAGATTATAGAAACCTTCCAAGACAAAGGCCAGAGCCTAACAATTAGAGGAAAGGGGGTTCTGCCAGCAGCACTAGGAGAGCCATGGGTGGAATTGGTGAAGACCATTCAAAGCTACATTACTTGTGAAGAAAGAAAAGATGTGATAAGACCACGACATCTTAAACTCTTAGCTGTACTAAAGCAAAAATGCTCTGTAAATTTAACTGCATTCTTGAATTCATTATTGCATGATGTTGCACGGAGCATAAAAAAGGCACAGAATGTAGAGTCAGTTGTTAGTCATCATGGGTTGATTCGGTTAATAGTCAACCATAGCCTTACCCAGCAGCAGATCAGCTGGGAAGAGCTAATTGCCATAATAGAGGGAATATTGACCGCACCATCCCCAAAACGTAAACATGCCACCAGTACACCCAAGCATCCAGAAAAACGCAGGAAATCAGCAGGGCTAGCACGGCTATGTGGGAGGCTGGAGAAGCCCCAAGAAAACACCAACCAACCGGTAGAAATACAAGATGAGCAACCCCTAAGAATAGAGGGGGAAGACGATGAGAAAGGAGTGTAGAAAGAAGAAGAAGCCGAGCAATCTGAAGAAGAAGGAGAGAAAGAAAAAGAAGCCGAACAATCTGAAGAAGAAGGAGAAAAAGAAGAAGAAGCCGAGCAATCTGAGCAGGAGGAGGAAACGGAATAGAAAGAAGGTAGCCCATTGCAGGACCCATTGGGAGAAGATGAATTGGCCAAAGTTTTGGCCAATATAGGTGAATATGGCCAACCTTCCAGTCCGCCAGACCTCCATGCCGAAGAGAAACCTCAGGAGGAAAATGCACCTGAAGAATCACATGCAAAGGAGGTAGAAGAAGAGAATCTGCCGGTTCATGATGAAAATATGATAGGAGATGCTGAACAGGAACAATCCGTTGCTAGCCAGAAGACACCAGAAGAAATTCCCGAGGAAACGGGGGCAGAAAAGGAGGTCACCCAATAAATAACAGAACCAGTTAGGGTTCTTGCTCCAGAGCAACGAAGAAGCACCCTAGAGAGAAAATCAGGCAGTTAGTCACAGTCCAGGCCACAGTGAACAGCCTGTTATTCCTTCTAACAAAATTCTGGAAAGTAAGGAATTGCAAAAGGAACAATAGAGATTACTGAATATAATAGTCCAGCTCTACCAGCAGATTAGGATTCTAAAAGCAAAGAAAAGGGTAAAAAGGACTTCGGGAAAGAAAAATGTAACCACTCTAGCAAAACCCCTCAAGACAAAGGGGCGAAGGACCAGAGTCCATCTTCCTATTCAAAACCCTGTCGAAAACCAGGCTGCTGTTCCAAATGATGCTGGGGAGGAGACTACTGTTCCAATTGAAAAGGAACAACAATGGACTGATATCCATGTTAAGATAGAAATGGATGAGATGTTGACCCGTGATAAGGAAATTCAGACGAAGACACCGCCTTCGGGAGTGATAAGAGTCATGAACTCAAAACAACGTAATAAGAAAATTCAGGTAAAACTCCCAGCCTCCACTGCCGCATGGAAAAGAGATTCAAAAACGGTAACCCTACTAAAGGATTTGAAGCAAGCTCAGCAAGCAGCAGAAAATCTTAGAGAGAAAACGGTCCCTCGAGAAAAGTATGAAGAGCTACAGTAGTAGCTTAGGAACGGCAATCTATCGAAAAGCCAGGCCTTTGAAGGGTGGCGAAGGGAAGAAGAAAAAGTCGCGAAGGTAACTCATAGGTTAGATATAGTTATCAAATGGATGGATATCTTATGTTCTTTGTACAATGACATCCTAGCATGTAGAGCCCCTGCTAAGAATTATGCCTTGTTTTTAATGGAACGATATTTGCAATTGAAAATAAAGGCTGTTAAATCAGGTGCTCCCATACAAATTAATACCCTTGATGATTTTATAAATTGTTGTAAGAACTACGGTGTAAAAGTTCAAAGACTACTGTGTGAGTTTTACTTACATAACCTTGTATTAGACCAGGAAACCGAGCTGAACCCTGGGCCTTTTGTTGGGGATATCCAATTACAGGCATTTATTTCATTTGGGGTTAATCAAATTAAATGGCTTAAAGCCTATAACGCTTTCCAAAGGCAAGAAAATAGATTAGATTTGTGGATCAGAGCTGAGCCTAGGGATCTAGTACAGTTGTGGAGAAAACATAGACACCTCATGAAGACTCCAGGTTTAATTGAAACATTAGGACCCATGCATGAGGAAACCATTCGACAGGGATTAGAATACTTCTCCATCAAAGACCCTGCCATTGATGCGGCTAAATTTCGGTATCAAATCTCTAATCCGAATATCCAGCTCAGGGAACCATTTAAGTATGAAAACTTTAAGTAAGCTGCCGACCGCTTGCACCTCTATGGCGAAGTCATTTTGAGGGCAAGGCCATCCTGGTTAGGATATAGGTTCCGAAGTCCAATTATTTGGCACCCTGCACCTGGGTGATGCCTGAGGGTCAGACAGGCTATTTCTTTGAACACCTAGTTATGCATCATGGCTGTAGACCTCCACATGAGATTCCATCTCCAGCCTACTCCCTCACTCCCTTACAAGTCAACCACAATGTTTTCATGAGGGCATGAAAAAGGGTAAGCAGGGGGGTGTGTGGAGTACTAAAGAAGGTATGTTTTTGGTAATTATTTTAGCATATTTTCTTGAGAACTTACAAATCTTTTGCATCATGAACTAGAAAACGATAAGGAATTGTAATAAAACATGTGAGATTAATATGCAAGACAAAAACACTCACAATTGTCATTTCCTTATGCGGGAAGGAAGAAAAATGAGAAGTTGTCGTTCCAAAGGAAAGGACAAGGACGGGTTAATTGTTGTCCCTTTGACGGGAGACCGTATGCAAACAAGGCAAAGCAAATCAAAGCGAATCAGCCCTGGAAAGGAAGTGGAGATATCGGCTCGGTGCAGGAAAGGAAAGAAATGACTAAGGACTAACGGTTTGGCGAATCCCTCAAGATCCTTGATCCTGAGCGATCGCTATTTTATCTATTTCTGCACTTAGATATCTCCGCCTTCACCCTTATAAAAGGGGCAACACTGTTAGCTCGGGAAAAGAGGGGAGTTTTGATGTTTTTATGTAATTTCCTTTAAGATCAAAACTTTTATCACCGAGTCTCGTTAAGAACCGCTCTATTGTAATTTCGCTTTATGCATTAATACAAACTTGGTTACTATTTCATCTCTGAGTCTGGAATAACTTCAAGCGGTGTACCCCTGGAGGACACTTGTTTCTATACCATTACGGTTGGTTTATGCATGGTTTTCTTATCAACATTATTTGGTAATCTGATGTGTTTTGTTAGTTTACATCACATGCTCTGTTATGTTTACTTTACTGAGACAGACTTATTGTATTGACTCTGCAACGTATCACTGTTCTTCTAAGTGTTAATATAATATTGTCAGTCTTTACAGAATATTGTTGTTGTTCAATTACTAAGCCTTTGTGCTGTGCACTTATTACAGAATTCATCTTAGCGATTATGTTCTTTGCGATTGTTGGATCTATAGACATTGTTGTTCCATTCTGAAACGTAGCCGTAATCTTTTATGGCTGAGAGTGATAATTGGATCAGGTTACTATTAAGGTGTGCCCTGTGCATATATGGTTTTGAAGTGTTGTTCTATAATCCATCATTGATCAACGTTGTTCCATTTTGGTGTGTTGTTTAATTTGTCATCAAGAGTGAAGAATCGTCGTCTGATTCCTGTAGATCACGATTAGTGCATTTGATCTTATAGACTAAGGTGTTACTACTTGTTAGACTTAGTTTATGTTTTATTTCTTAACTGTTGTTCCATTTCTTTATTATTGTTCCATTTCTTGTCATTTGTTATTTTGGTGTGAAGAATGATCTTAGGCTGTAGTAAGCATTGACATTTACTATTCGGCTCCGAGATCCACGATCTGTTCTCTAGTTTCCTTTTCCATTAGTTTACAAAGGGATGAGTTACTGCTACTAAACCCTTGACTGATAAATTGCTTAGTTTTCTGAATGTGTGGTTTAATCTTTTGAGGTAGTTAGCTGTAAACAAGCATTCGTTTACTCTTGCATTTCTGAACACTGTACTACTAGCATTACTCTGGCAAATGATAGCCTCAGCCTGAGACACTCTTTGAAATAACAAAACGTTCCTGGATTGAGATATTAATGTGAGGTAATTAGAGGTGAAAGAGACCCTTTTTATAGCTCCACAGTAGTAAGAGGGAAAAACAAATATTAGAACTTGTGCACAGTGATTTGTTTGGACCTGTGAAGGTTCCATCATTGGGTAAGTCTGTGTACTATGTACCATTTATAGATGACTTCTCAAGGAATACATGGATATATTTCCTTAAGAGGAAATCTGAAGCCTTTTACAAGTTTAAAGAATTTAAGGCTCTCATGGAAAATCAGACAGAGAAGAAGATAAAGGTTCTAAGGACAGATAATGGTGGAGAGTTTTGCAACAAGGAATTTGAAGAGATCTGTAAGAAGTGTGATATAGCACGATAGAAGACTACTCCATATACACCTTAGCAAAATGGAGTTGCAGAAAGAATGAATAATACATTGATGGAAAGGGAAAGAAGCATGCTCAGTGGTGCCGGGTTAGGACAGGAATTCTGGGTAGAGGCGGTGGATACTGCATGTTACCTAGTCAATACGTTACCTTCATCAGCGTTGGAGGATAAGACTCCATAAGAGGTATGGTCTAGTAAGAAACCCTCTCTTTCACATCTAAGGGTATTTGGATGTGATGCATATGTACATGTTCCAAAGGAGAAACGAACCAAGTTGGATAGTAAATCTGAAAAGTGCATTTTTATTGGGTATAATGATGGTTTAAAGGGTTATAACCTTTGGAACCCAGTCACACGGAAGGTTGTGTATAGTCGAGATGTGGTGTTCAGAGAGGTAAAAGATGTTATTAAACATGAATTCCAACCAAAGGAACCTGAGGAGATAGATTTTGAGCTTAAGGAGGAAGAATCGGACTCTACAGCAGAGGAGGAATCAAAAGATGAAGAGCCACAAACTGCAGGTGTGAGAAGATCAGTTTGAGAAAGAAGGCAACTAGAAAGGTATAGTCCATCTACTTTTTGTTCAAAATTTGCTTTATCTATTACTGATGATGATCCCAGAACTGTGAAGGAAGCAGTAGATTCAGAGGATGGCAAACTCTAGAAAGAGGCCATGGCTGATGAAATGGCAACTTTGCACAAAAATTAGGCTTGGGATCTGGTGGAGTTGCCGGTTGGAAGGAAACCCATTGGCAACAAATGGGTGTTCAAGAAGAAGATAAATGCAGAAGGAAAGGTAGAGAAATACAAAGCTCGGTTGGTAGAAAAATGTTATTCCTAGGTGTCGTGAATTGATTTTGGTGATATTTTTTCTCCTGTTGCCAAGGTAACTTCGATTAGATTACTTTTATCTGTTGCTACTACTTTTGATTTTGAGATAGAACAGATGGATGTGAAGACAACATTTCTTCATGGGGATCTAGAAGAGGAAATATACATGAAGAAACCTAATGGCTTTGTGGTGAAGGGTGAGAAAGAACTGGTATGCAAGTTAAAGAAGTCTCTGTATGGGTTAAAACAGTCACCAAGGATGTAGTATCAGAAATTTGATACATTTATACGGGGACTTGGCTTCACTAGAAGCAAAGAATATCACTGTGTGTATTTTAAATTAATTAGTGACCGTGTTATTTATCTGGTCTTGTATGTGGATGATACGTTGCTAGTTGGAAATGACAAAGAAATTATCTAGGATTTGAAGACCTAATTGTCCTCCAAATTGGACATGAAAGATCTTGGTGTTGCAAACTATATTTTAGGCATGGAAATTAAAAGAGATCGAGAAAAGAGGAAGCTTTGGTTAAATAAGAGGTAGAATGTCGAGACAATACTACAGAGGTGTAATATGCATGATAGTAAACTAGTGAAGGTTCCTATTCCTGTAGGTGTAAATTTATCTGCTGAACAATGTCCCAAGACACAAGAAGAGGAAGAGGATATGTCTCGTGTTCCATATGCAAGTGCAGTCGGTAGCTTGATGTATGCAATGGTCTGTACTAGACCAAACATTACACATGCAATGGGAGTATTGATCAGGTTTATGTCAAACCATAGAAGAAGCACTGGATAACAGTGAAGCGGGTTTTCAGTTATTTGCGTGGCACTAGTGATTATGGTTTGTGCTACCAAGGAAGATCAGGATTGGATAGAATGTTAGATATTCGTGGCTTTGTTGATGCAGATTGGGCTGGAGATCTGGATCAGAGAAGATCTACAAGTGGGTATGTGTTTAACCTATTTGGAGGTGTAGCCAATTGGATGAGTAAGAAACAATCTATAGTGGCACTATCAACTACAGAGGTAGAATACAGGGCAGCCACTCATGCAAGCTAGGAAGTAGTTTGGTTGTAGAGATTGTGTTCAACTATGGGGTTAGTACAAGGAGCTATAAGGATAGACTGTGATAGCCAAAGTGCAATTTTCTTAGCAAAGAACCTCGCATATCATTCAAAGACAAAGCACATTGATGTTCAGTATCACTTTGTGAGGGATATGATAGAAGACAAAAAGGTGTTGCTGGTAAAGGTGGACACTTTGAAGAATATTGTAGATGCATTGACAAAATCTGTGAGCTCTATGATGTTCTTTTCGTGTAGAGAGACAATGGGCGTTTCAGGGCTAGAAAAATGACTAAGCTCTCTTGTGACCCCTTGTGGAAAGAAAACAAGTGGGAGAATGTTGGGTTGTGTTATATTCTTTCCACGACTAGCCCACATAGTTAACCAAGGGGTTAGATGGGGGGCGTAGCGCCCCTTCATTGCACCGATTGTGTAGAGGAGGGGGTAACAGGGGGTTTGAGGTGTACCCTTAACCCCACTTTATGGGCTGCCCTGGAAAATTTTGGTTTTGGACCCTATGTTAGGTTGGGCGGACTCACCTATGGTTTTGTGCATGATTTTCGCACATGTTTTTTGGACGCGATGGTTTTCGGTCCATGGTATTGGACGTGATGATTTTTGGTCCATGGGTGGATGCTTTGGCATGTATAAATATGTATTATAACTTTGAAACGAACATAATGAGAAATCAAGTTGGTAGCCCCAGTTTTGGGATCCAGGGGAAAATATCTATATATATGTGTTTTATGTGTTATGCTCTTGCATTGTTTATTTTTTGTGTTTTAGAATTCGTATATGTGTTTTATGTGTTATGCTCTTGCATTGTTTATTTTTTGTGTTTTAGAATTCGTATGTAGGTAATTTCTGTATGGAGTTAAAAACTACATAAATTCGGTTGTTTATGCTGATATGTAAATACATATGATAGTAAATAATGCAACAATAAAACAAAAACACAGAACAACAATATAATATGGAGTTCACCCAAAACTCTTGGGCTACGTCTCCTTGAGTTCTAGTCAACTCGACTAGGCTCTCTGGGATTATGGAAAAGTCCTTTTACAAGCTCCACACTCAACTCCACTGGTTTACACTGAACACAATGGGCTTAGAATACCATCTTATCCCTGGCTCTGAAGCTCTCAGGCTTTCTGGATCTGGCTCTGGCTCTCGGCTCTAGCTTCTCTAAGCTCTCTCTCGGCCTTTGCTTGCCTCCGTAATTTTCTTGACTTCCAAGCGATTCTTTAGCAACAACTTGCTGCTATCAATGGAGCTCTCTGGTTCACTCGACCTCCGAGTGACTCCAAAACTCTCTGTGCTCCTTCAGCATACACTGAGCTTTCCCTTTGGATTCCTCAACGTTCAAACAGCTCTGGGCTTCTCCAAGCTGCCTCTGTGCATTTGCTCTCAGCCTCTGTGTGCATATCATGAGATCTCTATCAAGTGCCCCCAGTTAATCATGATCTCTGTGTTTTTGTGAGGTAGCCTTCTGGCTCTACGACTTCCATAGCCGTTCCTTTGTCCTTTGATCATGAGAAATCATTCTTCTGCCTCTGCATTTTCCCTACTCCCTGTGGCTCTGCATCTAACCCTCTAGCTCTCTGGCTCTGTGGCTCTGCGCTTGGCCATCTGGCTCTATGGCTCTGTGTGTTACAAATGCATCATTGTTATGAAATGCTCGCTTTTTGCATGGCACAATGATCAGGGACAGTTACAAGGAATCAAGGGCCTTCCCTCAGGCGAAAACCCGAAAACGGGGTGAAATCCCAATACACAGAGATATACCAGAATACATAGGTAGATGTGTTAAAAACACATCATTTTCCTTTTAGCCAAACTTCAAATATATGCAATCGCATCTATACTCCCATCAGGTCCATCCTGTCATCGTAGATCGCGATCGCACAGGCGGGAGGTCAAAAAACCCAAATACACGGGAAATACATTGAAAATTCGAAAATCCAGACTTCAAATAATATGCATCCGCATTTATAAACCCTATCGAGTCTGTGCCCTGATCGCTAATCGCAATTGCAAGGCCTGAGGGTTCTTTCCATATACCATGGAACATTACGATGCGATCTTATATCGCCGACGCTGATCTGTCGATCCGATCATCGCAATCTCAAGTTGGCACCATCGCATATCGACGCCATCGCTGATCGCATATCGGCATGTCATAGTGCTACAGGTCCTTCCCTTTTGGGTGTGCTGATTGCTGATCCGCTGATCGGCCGATCACCCGATCGCCGATATCGCTCATCGGCATATCGCATATGTAACGGCCCGGGGTTTCGATATCGCATGAAGCCTTCCTCCGATTGCGATATGATTAGAGATCGCTAATCGGGGATCCTTAAGGATTGCTGCTCTACCCTTTAACATTGCGATGTGATTTTCTTTAGAAAGCCTTCATTTCTCCTAAGTCCCATTTAATAAGAAAATGCCTCCTTTTCAAAGGACAATGGGCAATTTCTTTTTACAATAACTTCTTCATCTGAAGTTCATTTTCGCCCATTCAAAATATGTTAGATTCAGAATGAAGAGATCTATGCAATGAGACTGTTTCCAGGAGCATCCTTTGACTTTGATTTTCCTCTGTGAGGAACACTTTAGACTTAGAAGTCTATCCAAGATCCATTTTGGATCATGCCTTCCCACTAAAAGAACTTTTGGTCTCCAAAAGACTGACATACTGATCTGAATAGTAAATGAGAGTAACAATACCCTCTTCTTTCAGCCTCCATACACTTGCCTTGCATAGTGCCTCTGAACCAAAGCCTTTGACCACTCTCCTTCTTGGATGTGCTGGTCCTCTTGGGAAGAGCTATTTTCCTCCTTGACTTCATGTAGAGCTCCTGCTAAGATGGTCATAGAAGGTAGTTTGAACTTCTTTGCCTTGATCATTGATCTAAGGTGGCTCAAACACATGTGAAGTTACATCTGCTTCACAAAATTTTCATTTGTACCTATTTGACAAGCTGTCAACAACAACTGTTAACAACAACAGGAATACAGAGAACAACTGGATGGCATAAACTCCTGCTTCAACAAAAGAAACAGATTTTCACATCTTGTGAACACCTCCATGTCTTACATCTACATAAAAATGATGGACTAGACACCAAGCCCACAAAACATGCCTTTAAAACAAATTACCCTTCAAGTCAAGCATGTAGAAAATATATCAAGAATTCTTTTCAAAAGATGAAACAATTCATCATTATCTCCATCTTGGAGACCAAATCAACTTTTCTCAAGTCAACATTGCATGCATGCCAAAGCAATCAACCCTCCAATTTAATTACACATACATGTTTAAATACAAGGAAATCATCAACATCCATGTGTTCATGCATATCAATCTCATGCATGCATTTCATCCTTCAACTTTCGCTTAAGCACACTGTACTTTCGAAGCTGAAATGAAATATAATGTTGCAGCAACAAAGTGAGTCTCCTACTCAACTTTTCCATTCACCTTCTTGGTAAAATCCTGCA
>APFE030597382.1:224806-254710 GCA_000404065.3 Pinus taeda
TTCCTGTATGTGGCCATTCTCTTCCAACATCTAGAAACATTATGGTTATCCAAACCACAAAAGGAACATGCAATTCTTTTCCCATACTTATATGGAAATTTACCATGTTGAACAAAATCAAAAGGAATATGGCTAGAACCAGATTTATACCTTTCTCTTTCACCTTTATTGCCTTCTTGAGGAGGTAAATCAAATGAAGAAGTGGCTCCCTTTGGAACACCATCAATCTCTTCAAGGCTGTTAGAGTTTCCACAACTCTCTGGTTCAAGTACGTGCTTCTGAACACCTACATCCTACAAATGATGTTTCAAGCTATTGCATTCCTCCTAAATACAATCTTCACACTCTTGAGGTAGAAGACCTGCAAGCAAGTCCTTCTTGGATTTGTTTTAATGGCCTTCATGGCAGCTTTGGAATTTTCTCCATAAGACTGTCCATAGCCAAGACCCAAATACTTAGGCCTTTCCTCAACTATTATTGGTTCAACAATACCCTGTGCATGTTTACCCAAGCCTTTCCTTCATAGCCCATCTTGGACATTAACTTGGAACCTATGCCTCTGGTATGTTTTTCAAAAGAACCAATATAAGCATTATTGGAAGAATTTGAAGACAAACAGGATTTGTTTACCTATTCTTCAAGATGATACTTGACTAAGGCTTCTTTGGCAACAAAGAGCTATGACTCCAACTCATGCATTCTTTTCAAGTTCATATTTGCAATATCAAGTTGCCTCTCCATTTCCTGTAATTTGTCAGAAAGCATCTACTTCTCTTCCTCCACGGAATTCAACTACTCTCTAAGTATGCTGCTCTTCCTTCCATCCTCATACATTTCTCTCACCATATCCATCATGGTGGAAAAGTCTTGCTTCATGTCTTCATCAAAGACTCTTGTGAAGAAAGAAGAAATTGAGGATTCACTTGTAGAAGTTGTCATTATGCCAATGAACAAAAGAAATTCAAACAAGATTAATAAAGAGCTTATTCAATAACCTTTTGCAACAAACCTCTCATGCTTCAAGGATTGCCTTAAGGTCCTTTGGGATAAGAAGAATGCCTTCAACCCTTCTTCCTTTTTGTCCTCTCCTGGACTGAGCTATCAATAGCTTTCCCTTCACCTCTGGAAACTCAAACAACAGTTAGTCTGCAAACAAGCATACAATCAACCTCTGACTATTTAAACACCTTTCAGACAAGCAATCTTTGCTCTGTCAATCAAGCATTCTGATCTGATACCACTTGCTCTAGTATAATCAGTTTTTATATCACCTTTCTTGAAGGTGGGGTTAATCAATCTCAGGCTCTGATACCACCTGATCTAAAAATGGGGCACTAAAGGCTTCTTGTCAAGCTTACAAGAACCTCTCCCACTTCCAAAGCTTAAATATTCCCAAGATAGTATGATTAACCAATTGTGGAACTAATAATGCTTGAAATAGGCATATGCTTGTGTTTATTTTTAGCTGTTCAACACTTTAAATTCAGTTGTTTATGCTGATATGTAAATACATGTGACAGTAAATAATGTAGCAATAAAACAAACACACAGAACAACAATATAATATGGAGTTCATCCAAAACTCTTGGGCTACATCTCCTTGAGCTCTAGTCAACTCGACTATGCTCTCTGCGATTATGGCAAAGTCCTTTTACAAGCTCCACTCTCAACTCCATTGGTTTACAGTGAACACAATGGGCTTAGAACACCATCTTATCCCTGGCTTTGAAGCTCTCAGGATTTCTGGCTCTGGCTCTGGCTCTAGCTCTCGACTTTGGCTCTGGCTCTAGCTCTGGCTCTGGCTCTTGGCTCTAGCTCATGGCTCTGGCTCTCGTGCTGGCTCTGGCTCTTGGCTCTCGGCTCTAGCTCTTGGCTCTCGGCTTTGGCTTCTCTGAGCTCTCTCTCGGCCTCTGCGTGCCTCCATAATTCTCTTGACTTCCAAGCGATTCTTCAGTAACAACTCATTGTTTTCAATGGAGCTCTCTCTTTCACTCGACCTCCAAGTGACCTCAAAACTCTCTGCACTCTTTCGGCATACATTGAGCTTTCCCTTTGGATTCCTCAGTGTTCAAACATCTCTGGGCTTCTCCAAGTTGTGTCTGCACATTTTCTCTTGGCTTCTGTGCACATATCATGAGCTCTTTGTCAAGCGCCTCTTGTTAATCATGTTCTCTGTGTTTTTGTGAGGTATCCTTCCGGCTTTGCAGCTTCCACAACCATTCCTCTGTCCTTCAATCATGAGGAATCATTCTTATGCCTCTACGTTTTCTTTGCTCCCTTTGGCTCTGCGTCTGACCCTCTGGCTCTCTGGCTTTGTGGCTCTATGCTTGGCCATCTGGCTCTATGGCTCTGTGTGTTACAAATGCATCACTGTTAAGAAATGCCTGCTTTTAGCATGGCGCAATGATCAGGGACAGTTACAAGGAATCGGGGTACTGAGTCAGATGGGAAGTGACACTACCTTGGGATAACTCAAATTCTTCTTGAGATATAGAAATCCCCTGTAACTTATGAATTAAAGTTTGTAACTCAGGGGGATCTGAAGAAGAATAATCTGGCTTGTTTGGGATTTTAGTAGTGTGCTCTGTATTTTTCTTTTCAAATTCTTGTTTAGAGATGGAAGATTTGGAATGTGAACGAGAAGTTGAGGTGATGGTGAGGGAGTTTTACTCTTAGAATGGTGTGAAGATGTAGATTTACTTGCCATTCATAGTTAGGCCCTCCTTATAGTGCCAAATATGTTGAAGGCTCGAAAAATTGGGACTCCAACAAGGGGGATAACCACCCGATCCGGACCTTAAGACAACTCCTTTTCCGTTTGGAATAGTGGCTCCCACTGGGGATGATGGGACCAGTTTCCCAAGCTATTAATGATGTGTGTGCTAATGGGATGATGTTTTTCTTTTTTGGGTTTTGAAGGATGAATACTTATTCTAATCTTACTCTATATTTTAACTATCATATGCAATCTATCATAATCAAAGAAAACATCTAAGTTTAAGACTATCCCGGGAGTAATGTTTACATATGCGATCTAAAATAATTTCTAAAAGCGACTGATAATGAAGATCATTCAATCACAATAAGAAGAGAATCCATTTAAGAAGGGTTGTTTCGTATAAAAATTTAGCCGAAACAATATGAGAAATATATCGCATAAAGATTCATTCACATATTCAGCATAAAGAGTAAGTCATCATCATACAAAAGTGCAATAATGATAACTAAACATTTAAACTTTCATATATAAATAACTGAAAATGATTTATTGCTTAACACACAATTAAAAAGCATTAGGAGATAAAAATACCATTTGTAATACGTCCTACTCATGAGCTGCAGCAATATCGATCTATCTTCAAATCACTTGACATCAACTAAGAGTACAAAAGTGCAATTTCAGTAGCAGATGTTAAACTCAAATAGAAAATAAATCTCGGTCCATTGATTTTATCAAAACCTCCTCAGTGGGGGGAAAAATGCATGTTCTGAAGAATGTTTTTGATAAAACTCTGGACCCCTCTCTAAATGCATGAGAGGGGTTTAAATACTACTCTATGAAATCTAAAAATAAATATTACAAAAATAGAAGAGGAGGTTTAAACGACTTGCCTCATTTTAAGCAAAAATAAAAAAACAAAAATAAATTATATATGTGACTAATTCTAAATCTGATTCTTTAGATCGGAAATATCTAGCATCGATTTTAAGAGTGTCGGTTGCCCGACTTCAGTTTTTAGTTGTCCTGCAAATACGACATTGGTGAGAGCTAACACTATCTTCTCGGCGGAAGTCATCAAGAACTCCAGGGTCATCCATTGGCTGTGTGGCTTCACCAGGTACTGTTAGTATGCTTCCCAATTCAATCTGTTTACCTGTTTGATTGCCTTTGCCCTTTCCTCCGCTGCTTGTTTCCATACTACTTGAAGCTACTGTGCTTTTGGAAGAAAGCCAGGGGTAGTTTCTGCTACCAAATTAGCCTTGTGTAGATTTTCATTTATGCATTCGATGACACTTTTCGTTGTTTCCGCTGCATCCTCCATTGCTTGTTCTGCCTCCCTTAGCCGAGAATCCCATTTCATAAATAAAATCTCTTTGTGCGATTCATCAATTTTTGGCATGTCTGCTCTTTTCCCTTCTTCGGATTTCTGCCAGTTCAAGAAGTCTAAGATTTTCTTAAAAATTGAATCATATTCAGGTCGCAATTCTACGACTTGATTTGTAATATTATCTCTCTTTTCGCAATGGGAATTCCATTGTGAAATCTTCTGGCATAGCAATTATTTCTATTGCAAGAGCTAGGAACTGAGACAAAGTGCCTCTGTGACAAACTGCCCAATTTTGGATTAATCTCTATGTAGTTCTATTATACCCTATAACTGTTCTTCTTTGCTAGCTAAACTACTTTGATGTACCAACTGCATCTGCTGAAAGTCTTCTTGAAGTTTTGCCAACTGTGTTTCCGCTTGTTGATTGATGTTGACTCACTGTAACCGTTGTTCCAAAAACAAAATTCTATCTTCTTTTTCTTTAAGTAGCAATTGAACCTCTGCTGCTTTATCAATAGTTTCTGAAGCGTATGCACCTACGACCTATGATAGCCTAGTGAGATTTTCCAATGGATCTGTAGAGGGGTCTTTCCAAAGAACATCCAGAGGTTCATCCTCGGGAGCGAGCACAGAATCCAACTTTCTTTTCTTTCTTTGCCTTTTGACGACAACTTTATGTTGAGGGTTGTAGAATACATCTAAAGGAGGAATTTCCTCTATTCTTAGTACAATCTCAGATGAGGGAGCAATGGGAATGTGCTCCGTTTCCTGAGCTTTGACAACCCTTTCTATTAGCATTTTTGTGGTCGTCTCTTTTAGATTTGTTGGTGGCTTTGCGCTTTGTTCTTCTGTGTTAAGTATCGTATTAAAATTTTCCCATTCCCCTTCTAGATCAATTACTAGCAGCTTTGTTTGCTTTGTAAGGGGAGTTGAGGCCTCAACTTGTTTTATTAACGAAGTCTGTTGATCAGACTCTGCTGTAGACTGAGCTGTGTCTTTTATTGACTCCTCATCCTTACTGTGTTCATTCTTAGACTGATTGCCAGACTTTTCTGCTGATTCTTTTTTAGAACTTGTTTTGGACTTTTCTTTTGAATCATCACTTATGCTAATGCTAGGAGTAGGATCTCTTATTGGTTTGATGAGTAATTGGTCCAATGGGACCTTAGATAACCTCTGTTTTTTGTAGTTCTCAAAAGTTTGGAGAACTTCTTGGTCAAAAAGAATTCATGCTGTATGCCGAACCTCTTTGAAGGTGTTTTTCTATAGGAAAACATCATCAAAGGGATCTTTTTCATGAGTAAAAACTCTTATTTTAACCATTGTGTTAAAATCACTTACAACACCAAAGGGATCATATTGCCTTCCCGGGAACTTGGGTAGTTGTAAAGATAATACATTATTAACTTCCTTGAAAGCATGACCTAAGTCATGCAATGCAAATGGTCCGCATACTACAGGAAATTGAGGCCAAATGGCCGTCTTGGGATCTTTTAGTATTTTGCTCATTCCTCCCTCACTGCATGTCTGATAGGCTATCTCCCTAGCCATCAGTTCGTCTGGGACGTAAAAAGGTAGCACATGGGGTGAAGCAATGCTGCCAAACACTTTGATAAATGTGAACAATTCTTCCCCAAATCATCTCGCCATGGGGAGAATATCTACCTTAGCTTCTTGGGAAAACCTTGGGGCATATCTGTTGTAGATCTTTTTATGGATCGAGAGTATAAATCCATGACAAATTTTGAAGAAATGTGGCACAAAAATTGATTCCCACATGACTTTGTGATAAATTTGAATGGGAAGTGGATTTTGGATCGTCTACTTCCATCCCATAACAGGAAATTTGGAAACAAAACAAATAGTGTCGATAACATAGGCGCTCATAAAAAATGGAGGGTAAGCCCTTGAAACAATGCTTCTTTTTCTTCTGTATTCTAAAATTATAGTGGCTAAATTATCTGACAGGGGTTGGGCCCAATTCATTATTGTGGCATTGATAGCCACATCCACTAGTGGTAACCATTTTGATGAAAATTTGTTGGTGTCTGGTTTACCAAGTAGTCTACATAACATAGCAGCGGCAAAAGAGTAAGGGGAACAAAGAGAACTAGTGGCGTACATACCCTTTTTATATTTTTTGAGTCTTTCCTCATTGTTTGACCAGTGCTTTGTGCATTCTACCAAGTCTTCATTCTCCTTGGCGAGCTTCTTGACAAATTGCTTGTTGTAGATGGTCTGGGGTTCTAGTAAGTGGTACATAAGCCTCAAATTGTCTGGAGTAAATGACCCCATGAATTCTTAGCTTGCCGTCTTGAATTCTCTGTTCGATATGTCCGCCTCATCTATAATCCATTTAACCATATCAGTGTAGGGGAGTATCTTTGGCCTTGCAGCAATGCGGTGTAGAAATGAGCATGCAAGTTCAATTAGGGATGCATCAGAAGAACCGCGTCCATCGGCTGTAACTGTTACTTCCATAATTTTTGGTTGTTCCTCCTCCAACAAATGATACATAGATTCCCACATAGATGTCCTTGCATCTCGATTACAGGTAGTGTCTGTGAATAATGGGGTCATTTCTGACTTCTCAAACACGGGTGCTTTTCCTTTCTTACCCATTTCTTTGTATGTTGTGTTCTGTGTGTTCTTCCTAAAAGTTGCAAGCAAAGAGAAAGATATGATAAAAATGATAATGAATACAGGAATAACCAATAAAAAGACGAAAATAAGGTGACGAAAGGTTTTTAATTCTGAATCACATCAAAAGATATCAACTTGTGTCAAATGGTCCTTTACATTGATCCTAATCGTTCTTTTAATAAATGATCACTAATGAACCATTATGCTTAAATTTAATGTTCATAACTTCACATCGAAAGTCGGGAAGTAATCTTCTAGAACCTTGAGCCCTTTGAATTGCGATAAAAGTGATTTTGCGATTTGCTTCGCAATATTGCAGATCACTATATCGCAAAACTTGTTTTCATTAAAACCCACCGCTACATGAGTTACTGTGATATGCAATATTCTATCGCATTTTGTGATATTTGCTTATGCTTTGTGAAGTGGTACCACGTGTTTGAAAATGTGATGCGATAAGGTTATAGGATTTTATGATCTTGCATTTTCGCGGATCGCAATTTCAAGGGGTAAGTTTTATAAGGGAGGTCCACTCTAATTGTTTTGTGATGCGAGAATAATCCTTTTTAAAGTGGATCTTTTAAAGGTTTAGCTTAATGTTCACGACTTTCCATTATAAAGTTATTTCTAAGGCTTTTTATCATGTAGATCTTTTTATAAGAAACTCTTAGCTAGTGTAGTTTTATGCGCTTAAAGTATGAAAAGGCAAATTTCGATGTTTTAGCAAGTTCCACTTTGACATCTTGTTTTATTCTAAAAACAAGAAAGGCATGATTAAATGCTAAGATTTGATTTTTTTTGGAAGGGTCCCCATTTGTTAATGTTATTACTAACACTTAATAAATGGGGGTTGTTGATAAGCACAACAATTGGCTATTCACTTGGAAGAACCAATTATCTCTGAGGGTTTTTTTGTTTTTTTGAATTTTCTAAAACTTCCAAAATAGAAATGGTTTTGAAAATGAAACTTCATTGTACAAAATATAAGGCAAATAGTGCTATTTATTAATAACGACATCTTGTTCTAACTATTTGTATTCTGATTATCTTCTTCCCAGAGTTAGTCATTTTACTCACATCAGTCATTACTTGGTCGTAAAGATAAAAACAAAAACGTCTCTTTAGATTAGTTTTGGTGTACTCATTTGTCATCAGTAGAGCCTCTGCTGCCAACAGGCATTCATAGCCTCGACAAGGTTACCGATTACCCAGCAATGATATAGTGTCCCACTTGAGAAGCATGCCATTTTCAAAGATAAATCCTCATATACCCTTATTGCTTTTTCTTTTCTTATTTCTCTTTTAATTCTTAAAGAACAATGTCTTGGTTTGGTGGCCAAAATTGACAGTGCCATTCACTTGATTTATAACTTAACTGAGCAAGTTAGCTCATGATGAGGCCGCTTGTCTTTTGATTGAAACAATCTCAAGCCATTACCTTGTTTTGATATTCAATATGGTAATGTCAGTTAGTTATAATCTTTATGATAATGATAAGCCGGCTCTTGATGAGACCTCTTATTCTTTAAGTTTAAGGTGTATAATTGGATTACTCCTTGAATCTTGCAAATTCCTTGAGCGGGGGGGAAGTCATTGGTTCCTTAAGAATTCTCCTAGACGACAATTGTAGAGTTTAAAAATAGCTTTTCCAAAGAGAGTCTTTGTTTTTTTATTGATACCTTTTTGTGACTAATGTAAGGAAAACTTCTTCCTAAGATTGTTTCTAACCAAAACTTGGATAGTTGAAACAGAAGAACATGCAATTTTTTTTGAAATAATAGCAATTACCCATATGTTTCATAAATGGAGATTAATTTTCATAATCACTCCCATTTATACAAGCAAAAAAACAAAATTGAAATGAGACACTATTCTTTTCGTGGAAACCAAAAGTGAACACTCTCAACTTGTTCTATTATCAAAAGAAAACTTAACTAGAACTATAATCTACAAGAATAGAAGAGATCAAATTCTATGGAAAATATTTCTTTAGGATCTGTCCATTAACAGGTAAAGATTCCTTTTTCCCTGCTAAATCTTGTAACATGAAAGTTGATGGGCCAATGAGTTTGATAATCTGGAATGGTCCAAGTCACATCTGTTGGAATTTAGTATGCTTGCCTTTCTCTTCATGGGCTTTATCCCATTTTAATACTAAGTCTCCAAGTTGGAAATATTTTCTAGACATTGAGTTTGAGTCAAAAAAAGCATTCACTAATTGTTGATGATGCACGTGGGTAATTCTGGCCCTTTCTCGTTCCTCTTCTAGTTTAAGGATCTGCAATTGTCTTAATTGCAAGGAGGAGGAAGGGGTTTCTTCAATGAATTGAACTAAGGCTAGAGAAGGAATAGCTAGATTTGTTGGTAAGACCACTTCTTTCCCATAAAATAAATTAAAAGGAGAAGTGCCAACAGAGGTTTTCTGAGTTATTCGATCTGCCCAGATAGCATACATTAAAGACTTATGCCATTTCTTATGATTTTGATCAATAGTCCATTTAATGATTCTAATACGGTTTTTGTTTGTCAATTCGGCCAACCCATTTCTTTGTGGATAATAATTAGCAGAATATTTAAGTTTAAAAACTCTTTTGAGCGCAAATTGTATCATAGCATTTCTTGAGAAATATGATGCATTATCAAACATTAAAGCAGAAGGTAAGAAAAACCTGGTGATTATGAATTGATCTATAAATTTTAAGATAGTCTCAGAGTTGGCTATCTTGAGTGGAACTACTTCTACCCATTTTGTAAAGTAGTCAGTAGCTGTAAGGATGTACCTATAATGTTTAGATGAATGAGGAACGATCTCACCTATTATATCCAATCCCTATTGTTCATATGGTTGATCAATGTTGACCGGCTATAATTGCAACGATGGTTTCTTTTGTCTTCTGGGAGCAGTCTGGCAAATCTGACATCTCCTTACATAGCTATGTACATCTTTAAATAAAGTTGGCTAGTAGTAGCTAGCACGCAAGATTTTGTGTGTTGTTGCATCTCTTGCATAGTGTCCTCCTGCTAGCCCATCATGAAGTTCCTGCAATACTTTTTTTGCTTCAGATTTCTCAAGGCATCTAAGGAGAACAGAATCATAATTCATTCTAAAGAGTATATCATTGACAATTTGGTATTGTTTAGCTTTTAACCTTAGGGCCCTTTTCTTTGTGTAATTCAAATGTGGAGGAGCATATCAATTTTTAAATAGAATATTATATTAGCATACCTTGATTCAAAGTCGTTTAGGCTTACCTCATACACTTGTACTTCACTATCTAGAGACTGTGTTTCTGATATGTGTGATGCTCCTGCCAACATCCTGCAAAAACCTTAACCTTTTACAATATTTGTTGGTTTAATTTCAGCATCATATTCTTGCAGGGCTGTGACCCAATTTGCCCTCTTTTCACCCACATCTTTTTGTACCAAAATATTTCTTTCCGCTGGAAACGGTACTATTATTTTGGTGTGAGTCTCGACAGGAAGGGTTTGAAGTGTTTGATTTCTTTGAAAACAACATAAGCCTGTTTCTTAACATCAGAGTAATTTGACTCAGCTCCTTGTAATTTTGAACTGAAGAAGGCAATTGGGGCCTTAGCTTTATCTCGATTCGCTTGTGTGAGTATGGCAGCATACGATTTCTCGGAGGCGAATGTATATAGAGTGAAAGGATCAGAAAAGTTTGGAGTCGCTAGAGATGGGGCATTTATAATTGCTTGTTTTATCAAGCTAAACGCTTCATGTTCTGCATGACCCCATTTGAAGAGAGAGTTTTTATTTATCATGGTTTGGAGAGGTGACACGATCCTTGAGAAGTCAGGGACAAATCTTTTAACAAAATTGATCTGACCAAGGAAAGACTGCATTGCTTTCTTATTATGGGGTAAGGATATCTCAGAAATTTCCTTGATCTTAGCTGGGTCAATATGGATTCCTAATTTGGATACTATGAATCCAAGAAGTTTTCCTTCACTCAATGCAAAAAAAGATTTTTTTGGATTAAGTGAGATTCCATATTTTCGACAATGTTGGAAGATCTATTTTAAGTCCCTAAGATGATTACTTCATTTTTTAGAATATACCATTATGTCGTCTAAGTAGATCACCACTAACTTGTTTACTAAGCCTTTAAATGCAATGTCCATGGCTATTTGAAACGTGGCACCGACATTGATTAGCCCAAATGGCATCTTTTGATACACGTAAGTGCCACATTTGGTTCTAAATGTAGTTTAAATTGATCATCGAGGTGGACCAAGATTTGATTATACCCTGAAAAACCATCTAAAAAGGACATTAATTCAGACCCTGTGACTGATTGTAATATCTATTCCATAGTGAGCAGTGGAAAATTATCCTTTTGGCAAGCTTTATTGAGATTTCGAAAGTCAATACAAATCCGAATATCACCATTTTTTTTCTTCTGATTGGGACAAGGTTGGAAACCCATCTGGAATGCCTAACGGGAAAAATAATCTTGGCTCTTAATAATTTGTTCAACTCAGATTTAATCTGGCTTTCCAAATTAGGATGTATTTTCCTCAATTTCTACTGAACAGGGTTTTCATCAGAGATCATCAGAATTGTATGTTGTATAATTGAAGTATCGTAGGTTTTAAGATCATCGTAATTCTAGGAAAAGACACTCTTGTATTGTTTCAACAATCGAATGAAAGATAATTTTTCGTCGGATGTTAGGCTAAGACCTAGATTGATTTTTTGTGGTTTCATGTCCGTTCCCAGATTTACTAATTCATATCTCAGCGTTGAACTCTGGAGTTTTGAATTGGTGGATTGTTTAAATCTGTCCTTTAAGTCATATAGGTCTTCTAACTTGACTACGGATTTTGGTATAGCGTTATTGCTATTTTCTTCTTCCAGCTATTTGTCATGTTGGTCTTCATCAATTATCTGATTATTGTAAGAGCCTTCTAGTGTCAGAAAAATCACAATATCAGGGTGATTGTTGAAAACCCTCCAATTGGTAATGTTATTAGGAATAGAGGGTCTAAAGATTAATTCAATCGAGAATTTGTCTAGGCTATAGTCCTCTGACGGAATAAGATTGGAAGCTACATTAGCAAGGAGATCAGCACTAGCATTTTCAAGTCTTGGAATGGATGAAATATTAAATGCTGTAAAGTGTGAGGTCAGGTCTTGTACTAAAATATTAATAGTGTTTCAAGTGTCCCGACAGACAATGCATAATATTTCTTACCTCTTTAATAACAATCTTAGAGTCTCCAAATACTTGCAGGTTTTTCATATTAAGCCCAATTGCTTTGTATAACCCTTGAACTAATGCTTCATATTCAACAGTGTTGTTTGTACAATTGAACTCGAGTCTACATGTTAACATGGTTTTTTCTCCTTTTGGACTAACTAATATACAACCTGCTCCTGCTCCATCATTGGATTTAGAACCATCAAAAAATAATTTCCAAAACAAGGTTTTATTTACAGGTTTATCTACAAAATTTATACATCTAGAAGTGTCTGCTTGAGAGAAATTTTCTATTTGAGATAAAACGGAATTTTCCAAAATAGGTGAAGTATGAGCATCAAAATTCCCTAAGAACGAATCAACATAATAGTTTCCAATTATGTTGTTGCTATACGCTACAGGTTCGTTTTCTCCTTGTAACTCTGTCACTATATACTTTTGATGTCTTTCTTGTTCAACCTTGATCTGATTAGGTTTGCCGTTGTAGGGGAGCCACATATGAGACCAGTCGGTCGCAAAGTAACCGTGAAGATTTTCTAACCAATCCCTACTAAGGATCAGTCCATAGAATTCAAGAATGTCAGCTACAAGTATATTGATAACTTGACATACCTTTGGATTTGATGAAAGCCTTATGGTTACTTGATTAAGTTTATCGATGACCTCGACTTGAGACTGATCTAGCCGTACTATTCGCACTACAAATTTCTGAGGTTGGACATTTAGCTTTGTGCAAACTGTCTAAGGTAAAATGTTGGACGATGCACCAGAATCAACTAGAAAGTTGTGTAGATTTTTATTGAAAACTTCAAAAGTAAGGAGAAATGGCGGAGTATAGGATTTGGATCTGCCCCTAATCAGAGCAATGTCGGTCGGATCGATTTTATTTGAAATTCCAGTCGGAGGCCTCCCCATTTCATGAGTAGCTTGTGAAATTATAGCGACAGGAAGAGGCGTAGTAGGTACTGCATTCAACTATTTCAAGAATAATTTCTGTTGATGTTTTAATTTACTGAGCTCATGAAAAGTAATGTTTGCTCTGGTTTTCTTCATATCTTCAACAATGTTATATTCCATTTCATCTGAGATGATAAGCATTTTGGCTGAAGGCGTTGAATCAGATTGGACTGGATTTTTCTGAGTAGACTTTGGTGAGGATTTCTTACCTACGATTTTATCCTTGGGAGTCGGAATTGGGTTTTTCTGTTTAGCACTGGATTGTGGAGGATCAAGTTGATTTCTACTTCTAGTAGCAACAGGTAACACATCTTGATCTTCATCATCTAGAAGAATTAAGTCCCACATTCCTTGTAGTTCTTCGACTTCATCATCATCGGTTTGTTCCTCATTTTAAACTTCTTCCTCTTCCCCTTTTGATTCTCCGTTTGTTATAGCATTTGGAGGTTTAGGATCAATTGCAGGATTCCTTTTAAAGGTTTTAAAAGGTTCCTTGGAAGATGTTTCTGCTACTTGTTTCTTTATATGAACCATTTCATTTAACATGGTCTTTAAGACTTTCTATAATCCTTCCAGGTTGAGTGGGTCCTTCAGTTGTTTTTTCTTAGGATCATCTCTAAATGATCCGAATTGGATCCTAAAGAACTCTCTAAGTTTTCATAACTCTGTAAAATTCATGCCAAAGTTTCAAAGTCTTACAAAGGTCGAGCTTATTAGAAATATCCTCGAACAGTTGTAATTTGTGAACAGTGCCGAGGAACAAGGACCCTCGGTCAAGGGTGCAAACCATTGGCCCATGGTAACACGCGCTGCCATGAAACAACAAAATGGGAAGTCTTTTTGAAAAATGGGGGAGGTTTCTAATATGCTTAGCGATAAGTCGCTAATTCTCTAATCGCATATCGCCGGGAATTCACTGATTCTGTCAAAGGCGGGTCCCACACGAAAACCGATAGGATATCGGAAGGGCTTCGAGTGATAAGCAATTTTAACTGAGTCCCGCCCGATGCCACACATTGGGTGCCACGTGTCTGGTAGAAGAGAGAGAAAACCTCTCACATCAGACGGGTAAACGTCATACAACTTACCTGCCTGATATGGATGAAAGACCGTAGGATCTGGAGGCTCCAAATCAACGGTGGACATGCAATCCGACAGATGACCGGATTCAATGGGGTAAACAGGCCGAGTGTATAAAGGTTTGAAGTCCGGCATGAGCGATGAGTTGGAAGAGGAATCATGTTTGCGGGCATTCTGTGACTTAAATGGAAATAACGGCAGTTCAAACATTTCCAAGAGAACTAACACTCAGTTTGTTATGAAATAGGTGGCCACCTCCCTGTAAGGTGTTACACAGTGATGATGACATAGAATAGAGAAATTCAAATGGACAGAGGTTGGAGAACCAGAAAGTTGGGAAGAGGAAATGAACAATCAGAGAGAAGATTAGCTTTAAAGCCAAGAACTGACAGAAAAAAAAGCAAGTTGTGAGAAAAGCGAGTTAATAAAGCTAAGAGCAGAGAACAGAGGGAAGAAGATGAGATGACCTGAAGGCAGCATCGAGCCAGACAGAGCCAAAGAGAGTCAGAGAGTCTGTGTACTCCAGAGAAGGTTTGGGAGGTTCAAATGAACTCCTCTGTACATGCATGTCATGTATGAGTCTCAGATTGGGCTCATACTACTATGACCAATAGAGGTCAAGTTTCAGTAAGGAGAGTCTATGTACTCCAGAGACTTGGGGGATCCAAGTCCGGTCCTACTAATTTATATATGTTGAGTGAGACTCAAATTGAGCTCACTGTTGTAAAAACTTCGCTTTGAAAACATAATAGAGAGGCCACCATTAAAGGCTAGACCAAGAGACATAGCCCAGGAGCATTGGGTGAACTCCTTATTAAACTTGTTGTGTTTACATGTTTTCCTGCTATGTTTTCTCTAACTGCTTGAATGTCTATGTATTTTGCAATCTTATCAATCCATTTCATAAATTAACATAGGCACATCCATGCACATGAGTCTATAATACCTTTAATTCTTTGTCCTGGATAAATTCTAGATCAAGTGGTATCAGAGCTCTAGGTTACTAAGGTTAGACAAGCTTGTGTTGGATTGTGTTGTAGAATGCTAACTAGATCAAAGCTTAAATTAGGAGAAGGAGAGTTGGTAGAAACTAACCCTGAAATTGGAAGAGTCTATCCTATGAGGAAAATGTCAAAAGAAAGTCCCTTGGAATCAGACCCTCAGTTCATGGATAGTTTCATGACCATGAGAGCCATGGTAGAGGAAATTTATAGAGAATTTAAGAAAGGTACAAAGGAAGATTCATCAAACTCCAAACAAGATAAAGGAGTAGAAGAATCTCTCCTCCATGACCACTCTAAAGGCAAAGGGAAAGAAGAAAAACTTCCCACACCTCCTAGTAGCCCTGAAAACAAAAAGAAGACATCTTTGATTAAATTAGATGTTAAATTTGATTTACCAATATATGATGGAGAGTTGAATGCAAAGACGCTGGATAATTAGATTAGATAGATTGATGTTTATTGCAGAGTGCAGAGCATTGATTCAGACAATAGTAAGATTTAGCTGGCCAGCCTATGCCTTGGAGGCACTGCCTTGGTATGGTGGGAAGGCGGGGCACAAGTTGACATGAAGAAGCATGGTAAAATTCTTTCTGTCTAGAGTGAATTTGTTTCTGCAACTTAAAAATAGTTCTATCCACTAGCTTATATGCATCAAGCCATGATGAGTTGGCAAACTCTTCGACAATTAAAAGGGCAAAGTGTACAAAGTTACACCCAAGAATTTAGGAAAAGAGCTTTGATTCTAGGAATATCTTTAGACTCACCTGAAGCTTTGCTGAAGTATATAGGTGGTCTACACAGCTACTTAAGGCACACTATTCTCATGTTTAATCCCAATAGCATAGATGAGGCATCTGTTCAAGCTACACATCTAGAGGCTAGAGGCAAGAATGTGAACCCAGAAGTTGGGGGATCATCAAAACCCACTGCAAGCAAGAATAAGGAGAAAAGAAAACAGAAATGGAAAGAGAGGAAGACAAATACTGTACAAAAGACCAAATCTTCATGCACTCACTGTAAGAAGGATGGGCATGATGATGAACACTGCTAGATTATGCATCCGCAGCTGAAACCCAAGAAGTACGATGGTAAGAAGAAGAAGACTGTTGCAGCTATTCAAAAGGATTTGGGGTCAAATTCAAGAGATGAAACAACAATTGCAGCCACAGGTATAAAAGGTAAAAATTCTTAAGCATCTACTAGTAATTCTGCACAATCTACCGAAAATGAAGAAAATGAGAGGAAAAGGCACAAGATTTCTCATATTTGAGTTGTTTCCAAGCATCAAAAGATTGATACTTTGTTTGATAGTGGCTCAAAAGTAAATTTAATTTCTGAAGCAATTGTAAATAAGTTGGGATTACTAACCACACCTCACAAAAAGCCATATCCATTAGGTTGGTTATGTGATAAAGCACAACTATAAGTGACTAGACAATGTAAACTTAGGTTTTCTTTTGGGTTAGAATTTGTAGATGAGGTTGAGTTAGATATTGTTCCCTTGGATATATGTGGAATTGTTTTAGGAAGTCCTTACTTGTATGATAAAAAAGCTATTTTCTATAGAGCTGAAAACAAGTATCAACTCGTTAAAGATGGAATCGAATATATTGTAAGAGCTCATAAACTCAAGAATAATTATACTCTCATAAACATAGGGAAGATGAAAAGAATTGTAAATTCATGCAAACAATTTTTACTTATGGTTGTAAAGGAAAAGAAACCTGACAAAACCAATGTGTTTGAGGGCTGTAATGCTAAACAACAAGATGATTTAGAAAATGTTGTTTCAAAATATGATATACTATTTCAAGAACCTAAAGGCCTGCCACCCAAAAAAGAAATAGTAGATGATATTAATTTGCAGCAAGATGCTCCATTGCCTAACATCGGAATGTACAGGTTGTCCTCTTTAGAGAATGTAGAAATCAAGAAGCAGGTATAGGAGTTGCTCGAGAAAGGGTCCATAAGACCTAGCACATCGCCTTGTGGGTCTCCAATTGTCTTGGTGAGAAAGAATGATGGCTCATGGAGAATGTGCATTGATTACCAAGCATTGAATAAGATAACGCAGTTGTCTATAATGAGACTTTTTGAAAGCTTTTTCGGCGGATTTTTCCTGTCAAAATCCGGCGGTAATTTATTGAATCCCAAGTTTGATAGCTAGTTTCTGCACAATCAAAAGGTCCCAGGGGTTTTTCAGGGTGCTGAATCCAAATATGCAGTTAAAAACCCATTTTAACTGCTAAAAATCAAGATTTAACCTCATTTCTTCTACCGGATTCCGTCACCGGAATCTCCAAAAAGTCGCATTATAGACAACTCCTAAGATAACAATCAAAAATCGTTATCCCCTTCCTCGCATAGATGATCTATTAGATCAGTTGAAAGAAGTTGTTTATTTTTCCAAGCTAGACTTGCATAGTGGCTATCATCAGGTCAGAGTTGCAGAGCAAGATGCATGCAAGACTGCTTTCAAAACAAAGCAAGGATTGTATGAGTGGTTGGTTATGCCTTTTGGCTTAACTAATGCTCCTGCTACTTTCATGAGAATAATAAATGATGTACTCAAACCTTTTATTGATGATTTTGTCATTGTATATTTAGATGAAATTCTTATATTTAGTAAAACATGGGAAGAACATTTAAAGCATGTCAAGCAGACTCTAGATGTTTTCAAAAAAGAGAATCTTTATGTTAAACTCTCAAAATGTGAATTTGGAAAAACATCCTTGAATTATTTCGATCATATTGTAGGGGTTGGTGAATTGAAGATAGATCCCTCTAAGGTTGCAGTCATTGTAAACAGGCCTAAACCCAAATCTGCTACAGAAGTTAGAAGCTTCTTAGGAGCAGCATAATATTGGAGAAAGTTTATTTCTAAATTTTCCCTGATTGCATCTCCCTTACATGCTTTAATAGAATTGAAAAAGGTGTTTCAGTGGGGAGGCAAATAGTAGAAAGCCTTCGACACCTTAGAAGAAAATATTAGTACAACACCAGTACTAGCACTGCCCAATCTTCAAAGACCATTTGAGATTGAAACAAATGTCAGTGACTATGCCATGGGAGCAGTGTTGATGCAGCATACTAAACCCACATGTTATCATTCTGAGACATTTAATTCTACAATAGTTAATATCCCACATATGATCAAGAATTGTATGTATTAGTACAGAGTGTAAAAAAGTGGAAACATTACCTAATGGGCAAAGAGACAGTTATAAATATTGGTCATCAACCACTTTAATATTTGCACTCACAAACTAAGTTGCAACAATCAAGACACTATAGATGGATGGGTTTTCTACAACAGTTTCATCTAGTCATCAGATATAAAAAGGGCATACACAAAAGAGTTGTAGATATTTTGTCCAGACCAATCATAAATGCATCTACTATACTTAAGCATAATTCAGTATTGCATGAAATCTACATTGAACAGTATGCTCAAGATATAGATTTTAAAGATGTATATGCAACTTTAAGTCATGGCAAACAAGTAGAAGAATTGGATTATCATGTTAAGGACCAACTCTTGTATCATTTGGGAAAGTTATTCATTCCTCAAATAGAAAGAGTAAAGATAATTCGAGAAGCACACACTTCTCTAATATCAGGTCACTTTGGGGTAAGTAAAACAGTTGCACAGCTGCAAAGATTTTGTTATTGGCCAAAAACGAATGACATCGTTTCTAGATATGTAAGAGGGTGTACCATGTGTGCTAAAAGCAATCCTAGCAATAGAAAACTAGGCTTGTACACTCCACTACCAGTTCCTTCTCATCCTTGGGAAAGTGTTTCTATGGACTTCGTTGGGGGATTTCCTAAATCTAGAAAAGGTCATGACTATTTATATGTTGTTGTGGATAGGTTAAGAAAAATGTGTATTTTAATACCTTGTAACAAATAGATTACAGCTGAACAAACTGCAAAGTTGTTTTTTCAGCATGTATGGGTTCATTTTGGATTACCCACTTCCATTATATCTTATTGAGATACTTGATTTGTTGGGAAATTTTGGTCACGTTTGTGGGAATTGATGGACACCAGACTGAATAAGAGCACAGCTTTTCATCCGCAAACAGATGGCCAAACAGAAGTGGTCAACAGGACAGTGATCCAGTTTCTCAGAAGATATTGCAACAAGCATCCCAAGCTTTGGGATGAACATTTATGTTATGTGCAACATGCTTACAACCGAGCTAAACATTCTTCTACACAAAGATATCCTTTTGAGACCTGTTTTGGTTTCACACCAAGGTCTCCCTTAGATTTTTTCTTTGGTAAAGACATAGCAGTTGATGGACATAGTGATGTGGACAAGGCAACCAAGTTCATTGAACAAATCCAAGAGATGCACTATGCAGTACAGGGACAGCTGGAAAAGAGCCAAGCCAAGTACAAGGTAAGGCATGATAAGCATCAGACTAAGCATAGTTTCCAAGTTGGTGATCAAGTTTGGCTGTATATCAGCAAAGTTAGAATGCAAGGTGAAGGTAAGAAGCTAAAGCCAATAAGGTATTGACCTTTCAAGATACTTGAGAAAATTGGTGAGAATGCTTTTCACCTTGATTTACCAGCTTACATGCACATCTACTTAGTTGTTAATGTAGACAGCTTGAGACTATTTTAACCTTCATTAATTGAAGATCCCAAAGAGCAGATTCAATTGCCTTCTATTGATGATCTGTTACCTGAATATCTCAATGAGTTGCGGGAAGATACAGTTCTAGACAAGAAGGTGAGAACTACGTGCAGGGGGGATGTTGAGTACCTGATGATTGGTCTCAAAGGTTCAAAACCAAGCAGTGGGAAATGGATAGAAATTGGGCAAGCGAGGAATCTGTACCCTCACTTGATTGATGCTTAAAAACCAACTTTTGGTGGTCCAAATTTTTTTTCAGTGGGAAGGCCATGATCCAAATTAGATCCTAAAGAACTCTCTAAGTTTTCATAACTCTGTAAAATTCATGCCAAAGTTTCAAAGTCTTACAAAGGTCAAGCTTATTAGAAATATAATTAAACAGTTGTAATTTGTGAGTAGCGTCGAGCAACGAGGACCCTCGGTCAAGCGCGCAGACCATTGGCCCATGGTAACACGCGCTGCCACAAAACAAAAAAACAGGAAGTCTTTTTGAAAAACGGGGGAGGTTTCTATTATTCGATTAGCGACATATCGCCGGGCAAACCCCTGAGAGAAGAAAAATCCCTGAGCGACCTGAACCTGAAAAGTAAAAAACCATACTGAATTCGCTGATTTCGTCAGAGGCGAGTCCCACACGAAAACTGGCAGGATATCAGAAGGGCTTTGAGCGGTAAGCGGTTTTAACTTAGTACCACTCGATGCCACACACTGGGTGCCATGCATCCAGTGGAAGAGAGATAAAACCGCTCACGTCGGACGTGTAAACATCATGCAACTTACCCGCCCAATATGGACAGAGACCGTAGGATCTGGAGGCTCCAGATCGATGGCGGACATGTAATCCGATGGATGACCGGATTCAACGGGGTAAACAGGCTGAGTGTATAAAGGTTTGAAGTTTGGCATGAATGATGAGTTGGCAAAGGAATCATGTTCATGGGCATTCTAGGAGTTAAACGGAAATAAAAATAGTTCAAACATTTCCAAGAGAACTGACACTCAGTTCGTTATGAAACAGGTGGCCACCTCCCTGTAAGGCGTTACACAATGATGATGATGAAGAATAGAGGAATTCAAATGGACAGAGGGTGGAGAACCATAAAGCCGGGAAGCGGAAATGAATAGTCAAAAAGCAGATTGGCTTTAAAGCCACAAACTGACAGAAACAAAGAAAGCAGTGAGAAAAGCGAGTTAAGAAAGATAAGAGCAGAGAACAGAGGGAAGAAGTCGAGCTGACCTGAAGGCAGCATCGAGCCAGATAGAGCCAGAGAGAGTCAGAGAGTCTGTGTACTCCAGAGAAGGTTTGAGAGGTTCAAGCGAACTCCTCTGTACATGCCTTGTATGTATGAGTCTCAGATTGGGCTCATACTACTGTGACCAATAGAGGTCAAGTTTCAGTAAGGAGAGTCTGTGTACTCTAGAGACTTGGGGGATCCAAGTCCGGTCCTACTGATTTATATCTGTTGAGTGAGACTCAAATTGATCTCATTGTTGTAAAAACTCTGCTTTGAAAACATAATAGAGAGGCCACCACTGAAGGCTGGACCAGGAGACGTAGCCCAGGAGCATTGGGTGAACTCCTTATTAAAATTGTTGTGTTTACATGTTTGCCTGCTATGTTTTCTCTAACTGCTTTAGTGTCTATGTATTTTGAAATCTTATCGATCTGTTGCATAAAGTAACATAGGCACATCCATGCACATGAGTCTATAATACCTTTAATTCTTTGTCCTGGATAAATTCCAGATCACTAAAAGACACTTTTTCAGACTTTCTTTCATCTACAACGTTTTTCTTTTCTACGGCTAGGATACGTTTCTCTATAGTTGTTGCCTCTTTATGTTTTCTGCTAACGTTGGCTTGGCAACTCTGTCTACAAAGATAGCTGAATTTGAAGGTAAAGCAAAAATATACCATTCATTTTGGACTTCATTTCTAGGCTTAGATGCTGTGGGTATTTTTTTCAACAATTTATTGAAGCGAGAGTTGAAATCCTTAATTGGTTCCTTTGGTTCGGCTTTTAAATTGGAGAGGTCATTTATTAAGGTTGTTGTTGACCTATCATCTCCAAATTTTGTTAAAAACCGATCTTGAAATGTATCCCAGTTATTAATGGAGCTTGCTGATAAGGAAAACTATCAGGATCCTGCTGCTCCTTGTAAAGTATATGGGAATAATATTACAACTACGTCCTCTTCTGTTACTCCATTCAAATTAATAGATAACATGAAATTATTTATGTGTTCCTTGGCTAGTTGGACATTGTCAGGATTGAATTTGGGCAACCATTTCTTAGGGTGAGCTGGTAATTGAGATAAAGGTGCAGGCATTCTTACAGCCCCTGGACTGGCCCATGGCCTTGGTGGTGGATTTCCTACCATCGTCAGAGTATGAGCAGGAGGAGGTGTGGCAGTAGTTGAAGGTGATTGTGTAGAGGAGGATGTTACTCCTGTACCTGTATGAACCACGATCTGGAGTTGAGGGATGGATGAATGACCTTGTGAATATATGGATGGGATGGTAGAAAAAAATGATGATAGAACCTCACTTTGAGATTCTGCTGGTGATTTCCTAGCTTTCTTACGACTCGGTAGAGGAAACTCAACTGGTGGGATTCCTAGCTTTTTGCTTTGTTCTCTAGTGAGTTGTTGAGATGGAGTCAGATGGGAAGTGACACTACCTTGGGATAACTCAGATTATTCTTGAGATATAGAAATCCCCTATAACTTATGAATTAAATTTTGTAACTCAGGGGGATATGAAGAAGAATGATCTGGCTTGTTTGGGATTTTAGTAGTGTGCTCTGTATTTTTCTTTCCAACTTCTGGTTCAGAGATGGAAGATTTGGAATGCGAACGAGAAGTTGAGGGTGATGATGAGGGAGTTTTACTCTTAGAATGGTGTGAAGATGTAGATTTACTTGCCATTCATAGTCAGGCCCTCCTTCTAGCACCAAATATGTTGAAGGCTCAAAAAATCGGGACTCCAACAAGGGGGATAACTACCCGGTCCGAACCTTAAGACAACTCCTTTTCTGTTTGGAATAGTGGCTCCGATTGGGGATGATAGGACCAGTTTCCCAATCTATTTATGATGTGTGTGCTAACGGGATGATGTTTTTCTTTTTGGGGTTTTGAAGGATGAATACTTATTCTAATCTTACTCTATATTTTAACTATCATATCCAATCTATCATAAACAAAGAAAACATCTAAGTTTAAGACTATCCCGGCAGTAATGTTTACATATGCGATCTAAAATAATGTCTGAAAGTGACTGATAATGAATATCATTCAATCACAATAAGAAGAGAATTCATTTAAGAAGGGTTGTTTCGTATAAAAAGTTAGCCGAAACAATATGAGAAATATATCCATAAAGAGTCATTCACATATTCAGCATAAGGAGTAAGTCATCATCATACAAAAGTGCAATAATGATAACTAAACATTTAAACTTTCATATATAAATCACTAAAAATGATTTATTGCTTAACAGTCAAGTAAAAAGCATTAGGAGATAAAAATACCATTTGCAATATGTCCTACTCATGAGTTGCAACAATATCAATCTATCTTCAAATCACTTAACATCAACTAAGAGTACAAAAGTGCAATTTCAGTAGCAGATTTTAAACTCAAATAGAAAAAATCTTGTTCCATTGATTTTATCAAAACCTCCTCAGTGGGGGGAAAAATGCACATTCTGAAGAATGTTTTTGATAAAACTCTGGACCCCTCTCTAAATGCATGAGAGGAGTTTAAATACTACTCTATGAAATCTAAAAATAAATATTACAAAAATAGATGAGGAGGTTTAAACGACCTACCTCATTTTACGCAAAAATAAACAAAAACAAAAAAAAAATATATCTATGACTAATCTTGCATTTGATTCCTTAGATAGCAAATATCCAGCATTGGTTTCAAGAGTGTCAGTTGGCTGACTTCAACTTTTAGCTGTCCTAAAAATACGACATTGGTGAGAGCTAGCACTATCTTTTCGGCGGAAATCATCAGGCACTTCAGGGTCATCTATTGGCTATGTGGCTTCACCAGGTACTGCCAGTATGCTTCCCAATTTAGTTTGTTTACCTGTTTGATTGCATCTACCCTTTCCTCTGTTGCTTGTTTCCATACTACTTGAAGCTGCTATGCTTTTGGAAGAAAGGCAGGGGTAGTTTCTGCTACCAAATTAGCCTTGTGTAGATTTTCATTTACGCATTCGATGACACTGTTCACTACTACCGCTGCATCCTCCATTGCCTGTTCTACCTCCCTTAGTTGAGAATCCCATTTCAAAAATAAAATCTCTTTGTGCGATTCATCAATTTTGGGAATGTCTGCTCTTTTCCCTTCTTCGGATTTCTGCCAGTTCAAGAAGTCTGAGACTTTCTTAAAAATTGAATCATATTCAAGTCACAATTCTACGACTTGATTTGTAATATTATCGCTCATTTCGCAATGGGAATTCCATTACAAAATCTTCTGGCATAGAAATTATTTCTGTTGTAAGAGCTGGGAATTGAGACGAAGTGCCTCTGTGACAAACTGCCCAATTTTGGGATCATCTCTATGCAGTTCTATTCTACCCTGTAACTGTTCTTCTTTGCTAGCTAAACTGCTTTGATTTACCAACTGCATCTGCTAAAAGTCTTGCTGAAGTTTTTCTAACTGTGTTTCCGGTTGTCGATTGATGCTGACTTGCTGTAACTATTGTTCCAAAAACAAAATCCTATCTTCTTTTTCTTTAAGTAGCAATTGAACCTCTACTACTTTATCAATAATTACTGAAGTGTATGCACCTGTGACCTGTGAGAGCCTAGTGAGATTTGCCGATGGATCTGTAGAGGGGTCTTTCCAAAGAACATCCAGAGGTTCATCCTCAGGAGCGAGCACAAAATCCAACTTTCTTTTCTTTCTTTGCCTTCTGATGATAGCTTTATGTTGAGGGCTGTAGAATACATCTAAAGGAGTAATTTCCTTTATTCTTAGTACAATCTCAGATGAGGGAGCAACGGGAATGTGCTTCGTTTCCTGAGTGTTAACAACCCTTTTTATTACCATTTCTGTGGTCATCTCTTTTGGATTTGTTGGTGGCTCTGTGCTTTGCTCTTCCGTGTTAAGTATCTTATTAAAATTTTCCCATTCCCCTTCTAGATCAATTACTAGCAGCTTTGTTTGCTTTGTAAGGGGAGTTGAGGCCTCAGCTTGTTTTATTAACGAAGTCTGCTGATCAAACTCTGCTATATACTGAGCTGTGTCTTTTATTGACTCCTCATTCTTACTATGTTCATTCTTAGACTGATTGCCAGACTTTTCTGTTGATTCTTTTTCAGAACTTGTTTTGGACTTTTCTTTTGAATCATCATGTATGCTAACGCTGGGAATAGGATCTCTTATTTGTTCGATGAGTAATTGGTGCAATGGGACCTTGGATAACCTCTGTTTTCTATAATTCTCAAAAGTTTGGAGACCTTCTTGGTCAAAAAGAATTTTTGTTGTATGTTGAACCTCTTGGAAGGTGTTTTTCTGCAGGAAAACATCATCAAAGGGATCTTTTTCATGAGTAAAAACTCTTATTTTAACCATTGTGTTAAAATCACTTACAACACCAAAGGGATCATATTTCCTTCTTAGGAACTTGGGTAGTTGTAAAGATAATACATTACTAACTTCTTTGAAAGCATGACCTAATTCATGCAATGCAAATGGTCTGCATACTACAGGAAATTGAAGCCAAATGGCCTTCTTGGAATCTTTCAGTATTTTTCTCATTCCTCCCTCACTGCATGTCTGATAGGCTATCTCCCTAGCCATTAGTTTGTCTGGGACGTAAAAAGGTAGCACACGGGGTGAAGCAATGTTGCCAAACACTCTAATATACGTGAACAATTTTTCCCCAAACCATCTCGCCACAGGGAGAATATCTACCTCAGCTTCTTGGGAAAACCTTGGGAAATCTCTGTTGTAGACATTTTTATGGACCGAGAGTATAACTCCATGACAAATTTTGAAGAAATGTGGCACAAAACTTGATTCCCACATGACTTTGTGATAAATTTGAAGAAGTGGATTTTGGATTGTCCACTTCCATCCCATAACAGGAAATTTGGAAACAAAACAAATAGCGTCCATAACATAGATGCTCATAAAAAATGGAGGGTAAACCCTCGAAGAAATGCTTCTTTTTCTTCTGTATTCTAAAATTGTAGTGGCTAAATTATCTAATAGGATTTGGGTCCAATTCATTATTGTGGCATTAATAGCCACATCCACTAGTGGTAACCATTCTGATGAAAATTTGTTGGTGTCTGGTTTACCAAATAGTCTACATAACATAGCAGTGGCAAAAGAGTAAGGGGAACAAAGAGAACCAGTGGCGTACATACCCTTTTTATCTTTTTTGAGTCTTTCCTCATTGTTTGACCAGTGCTTCGTGCATTTTGCCAAGTCTTCATTCTCCTTAGCGAACTTCTTGACAAATTGCTTGTTGTAGATGGCCTGGGGTTCTAGTAAGTGGTACATAAGCCTCAAATTGTCTGGAGTAAATGACCCCATGACTTCTTAGATTTCCGTCTTGAATTCTCTGTCCGATATGTCCACGTCATCTATAATCCATTTAACCATATCGGTGTAGGGGAGCATCTTTGGCCTTGCAGTAATGCGGTGTAGAAATGAGCATGCAAGTTCAATTAGGGATGCATAAGAAGAACCGCGTCCATCCACTGTAACTGTTACTTCCATAATTCTCAGTTGTTCTTCCTCCAACAACTGATACATAGATTCCCACGTAGATGTCCCTGCATCTCGATTACAGGTAGTGTCTGTGAATAATGGGGTTATTTCTGACTTCTCGGACATGGGTGCTTTTGCTTTCTTACCCATTTCTTCGTATGCTATGTTTTGTGTGTTCTTCCTAAAAGTTGCAAGTAGAGCACAAGATATGATAAAAATGATAGTGAATATAGGAATAACCAACAGAAAGATGAAAATAAGGTGATAGAAGGTTTTTAATTCTAAATCACCTCAAAAGATATCAACTTGCGTCAAATTGTCCTTTACACTGATCTTAATCGTTCTTTTAATAAATGATCACTAATGAATCGTTATGATTAACTTTAATGTTCATAACTTCACATCGAAAGTTTGGAAGTACTCTCCTAGAACCCTGAGCCCTTCGAATTGCGATAAAAGCGATTTTGCGATTTGCTTCGCAATATCGTAGATCACTATATCACTTGTTCTCATTAAAACCCACCGCTACATGAGTTGCTCCGATATGCGATTTGCGAGATGCTATCGCATTTCATGATATTTTCTTATGCTTTGTGAAGTGGCGCAGTGTGTTTGAAAATGCGATGCGATAAGGTTATAGGATTTTATGATCTCGCATTTTCGCGGATCGCAATTTCAAGGGGTAAGTTTTATAAGGGTGGTCCGATCTAATTTTTTTGCAATGCACGAATAATCCTTTTAAAGTGGATCTTTTAAAGGTTTACCTTAATGTTCATGACTTTCCGTTATAAAGTTATTTCTAAGGCTTTTTATCATGTAGCACTTTCTATAAGAAACTCGTAGTTTGTGAAGTTTTATGCGCTTAAAGTATGAAAAGGTAAATTTCCATGTTTTAGTAAGTTCCACTTTGACATCTTATTTTATTCTAAAAACAACAAAGGCATGATTAAATGCTAAGATTTGATATTTTTTGGAAGGGTCCCCATTTATTAATGTTATTACTAACACTTAATAAATGGGGGTTGTTGATAAGCACAACAGGAAAATTGTAGCTAACTTGTAGAGGTATGTGTATTTGCCCAAGATGCAAGAGCACGTATCTAGGTTCATAAGAGGATTCATGCTTTATTGTACCAGAAAACCTAGCAATAGGAAACAAGGTATATATCATCCTACCTATACCTACTCGTCCTTGGGAAAGCATTTCCATGGACTTTGCGGGAGTTTTACCAACAACCAGGAAGGGACATGACTACTTGTTTGTGGTAGTTGAAAGGTGTTGGATTGAGGGGTCCTGACCCAAGTTCAACGTTAATTAGCTAAAAAAATCCCTACACTACTGGCCCTTTCGGCATCAGCCCGTAGAGCTCGGACTGAAGTCTCACCTGAAAAAGTATGGGGGGATGCTGGAACCAAGTTTCTGCACCCTGAGATGGTTGTGATGTTGTTTGATTCCCTCTATTCCTGCCTTTGCGTAGGTTGCTTCGCTCTAGGGCCTGCGAGACAAGCCCTCTATTCTAGCCTTCAGCACCTTCGCAAAAGGGTACTATTGGCCTTCGTGCAACCCTAGCCTACTGCTCAGGTACTTTTTGCGTACAAATTCCCTAATTAATCTAAGTGAATTTCTTATCTTATCAAAAAAATATAGTTAACGCTACGTAAACTGATATTCGTACATGCATTCATTTATTCAATGTAGTTGTGGTCATTTGTGCATCATATAAGCACAATAAAGGAAATTCATACATAATGTGTCAGATGCATCAACAGAACAAAGACAAAGAAATTGCAGAATATCTCTCTTTATTAATATCTTTCAAATGTTTACAGACTTTGTCCACCCTATGCACACAGTTGCAGGGGTCTGCGCACTCATCTGCGGACTTCTACCCTAGGCCTCTGCACACTCAACTGCAGAGCCTCTACCTACACTACAACCCAAGACTTAGACTTCTTACTTCAAAGCTATGACTCCCTTACATTATTCGTCATTCTATGTCTCTAAAACTATTGTTAGGCTCCTATGCTACTAGTGTAACCCTTTATTGTTATTAGTACAACCCCATTATTATATTGTTGTTCCCATATAGTCCCCATATTGTTATTGTGCCCCATAGAAGCCCACTATTGTTATTATTGTTCCCTTACATTATTATTGTTATGTCTGCTCTGATTATATTATGACCCCTTAGACTCCTATATATGGAAAGGAGGTATTGTCATTTGTATCATCCAAGAATTGTTCATTTGTGTAATGTAAAGGAGGTTTCCTCCTCAAAGAGGCTGAATTCTAAGGCGTTCAACTATCTTTTCTATCTTTTTGTGAGCTGGTTCCATAACATTTGGTATTAGAGGTTTGGATTCTAGTGTTTCACTGCTCCAAATAGGTCATCATGGAATTTTCCCTATAACTTTTTTCCTATGATGTTTCAGAAGCAAACACAAAAACCCATTTGAGACGAAATGGCACTAAACCTCGGGTCCAAATTTTAGAGTTTTTTATACTATATTTGTGGAGATATGATCTGAGGAATTTGGTCTTTTTGCAGACTCCTAAATTACATTCCAAACAGGTGACCTAGGGAAAATCGTCATAACTTTCTCTCTGAGGATCGGATTGAAATTTCGTAATAAGTTACAGAAAGAGGATGGACTGTAGTTTCTTGTCTATATTTTTTTAGATCCAAAGGTCAAAACAGTGACACGTGTCACGTCGTACAAGTTTGCTCTATTGAACTGGTCTATAATCAAGTCATCATGGAAGATTTGGCATAACGTTTCCTTGGAGAATCCAATTTGGATTAGACTGGTGGCAATGGAAAGAGGATGCAAAGGGTTGCTACAGGTCGCGATTTTAGAACTGGAAGATCTGAAATTACAGAATTGCAGTCGTTTCAAGATCGAGTTCCTAAAATCAAGAAAAAGCGAGATGAGGAAGTTTGATGGGAAGGATCCAGTAAATTGGATGCTACAGATGGAGAAATATTTTGATCTACATGGTGTACCACTGTTACAAAAGGTATGTATTGCATCTAAATATTTAGAACCGAATCAATTTTTATGGTACAAAGGGATTTGTTCTTGTAAACCACTTGTTACATGGTCAATTTTCACGGAGGAAATGGTAGCACATTATGAGGATACAAAGAGAAACTCCTTCTTTAACCAATTGATAAATCTCAAACAAAACGGTTCAATGGAAGAGAACATTGAAGACTTTCAAAAATTGAATAGAAGGGTAAATTATATTCCAGAGAAGCAAAGGATTGATGTCTTCATAGGGACTTTAAAGGATAACTTTCAACATGAAATTTGTTTTTGGGAACCTGATTCATTGGAGGAGGCATTCGAGTTGGCAAGAAAAATTGAAAGCGAAATTATGAAAACAAGGAATCCCACCACTCATGACTATAATTATGGAAGTGTTTCTTCTCCTAGCCTCCCACAACCTACAAGGCTTACACCACAACAATTGGAAGAAAAAAGAGAAAAATGGCTTTGTTACAATTGTGATAGAAAATGCACTAAAGGTCATAAGTGTGCTGAGAAGAAATTATTTTAC